>PVJL010003193.1:55000-166040 GCA_004026885.1 Lyroderma lyra
TTGTGTGTAAACTTTAAGTGTCTTGGTCTATTCAATTGGCCTATTGTAATTTGTTCTCACTTTCAAAAAGCATTCTGCTTTGTGATGATACCTTGTAAGCATAGTGAAAAGCAATGTAAATTATCAAAAATAATTAAAATGTAAATAAAATATAATATCTAAAAAAGTCACTAAGAAGTTTTCCTCTATCTTGTCAAATCCTATATCCATTGAGAAATGAATTTCATTGAATTACACTGCATAATATCATGCCAGCTTCCTTTCCATTGATAAGATACCTTTGCATCTATGTGTATCTTTGTGTCTATGTAAAACTGAATGCACGTACACAAATTAGTTAGAGGAGTCATAATTTAGCATTTGGTCCACACATGCCCAAAGATGTAAAATCATGATTCAGTTGGAAATATAAATACCATACTGTCTCAAGACTTACAGCTTATATACAATGTCAAGAGTTCTTATAACTTCTCAGAAGGAGAATACCTCCCTCATAAACTGGACCTCACTGGGAGATGGGGTGGTACTTTCCTAATCTTTTTTGTTAGTTCCATAATTTTAGGGAAAAATCAAATTTGCAACACATGTCCCTGAGTTCATCACACTATTGGATGTGTAAAGTAAGATGGGTTAAGATTCATTTATCATTGTCCATCTCAAATCATTGTTCAACCAATCACAAGTTCAGATCAATGAACAGTAATTAGAGAGGAGTAGAAGATGATGTTACAGTGACCACAGAAAGGCAAAGGAACCAGAAACTAGTATGTGATGACAGACAACATTTTTTTCATCATTAGAATTACTTTATAAATTAGTAATTCTATTATGTATTTACTCAAATCCCTAACTCCACCGAGTAAAACACAGATATCAATAACCATTTTTTTTTAAATCTAGGTTTTATTTGTTTGATTATAAGGTAAATTTTAAATTTGAACACCATCTGTATGAGAAAACCAACTGATTTTTTGTATACACCACTAAATTAATTTTGCATCCTTACTTCAATCTATTTCTCGACTAATGAGAAGGATGAATCTTTGTTTATATTCTCAAGGAAACATTTGTTTAAGCTTATTGATGCTGAACTCAAATATTTACTCTGATATTCAAGTCACACACAGATCTCATTAATGGGATTTAAACAGTTAAGAAACCCCCAAATAACTCCACTGATTATTTTAACACCTAGTTAATGGCTTAGAATAATTGATGTGTAGCTGAAGTTTATGTAATTTATAATTAAAACAAAATTCCACTTCAAAATGTCTTAGAGTTGTTCAATTATATGTTAAAACTGAAACAAATACAAAAACTTTAATAAATATATTTTCTTCCAAGAAATGACACACTGTGACTTTTTTGTTATTGTTGGGTTTGATGTTTTTGCCTCTAAGGAGGTCAGCAATATGGAAACATAAAGGCCAATTTAATTTGTGCATCTGCGGCTGCCAAGTATTTTAATTCAGACAGCTGTGACTGAAGAGTTAATATTTTACTTGTCAAAATCCAAAAGAAGGCCAGTGAATCACTCTAATTCTCATTAAGAGGCTTTCCCCCAGTAGCACCCTAATTCAAAATAATGAAAGTAGAGACTGAGTGCGATTCTAATACCAGTTGAGACCTATCTTTTAATATTTCTCCAGTGATGGATTAGGGATCGGGGAAATTCATCTCAGATCATAGAGCCTAATTTAATAAGGGATCATTCCAGGAGTATTGCATTTTATAATAATGTCATTTAATGTGTCGTCTTCCATTTTTACTGTCCCATATGTATGCTTACACGATGGTGCCATAGGGATAAACTTTTAAAGAACCAGGATCATTTTTAGTTTTCATTTTCCTTAAGTAGGGGGCCTATCAATGAAAGCATCCATTAGTATCTTTATTATCACAATATAAGAGGGTGAGGGACATGCCTGATTCGGAAGAAAACTTAATAGAACTGTGAGTAAATATTCAACTTTTCACTGAGTCTCAAGCGTTGAAGAGGGTAAAAATGTTTAAGAGAAGGTTTTAAATAAATCAAATTTCATCATCTAATATATTACAATAATACAAAAGCCTGGAGACCTACCAGCTTAAAATGCACAAAAACAGCATTCTAAAAATCTAATCTTGCTCTCTTCTCTGTTGCTTCTCATTTTCAACTGATTTACAAGGCAAGTGAAGCTTTAATAACTGCTTAGTAAAGGCTAATTATTCATGCTGCCTAACTTTAGAGAAATAATATAAAGGGCTATTTTTCCATAAACTGCCATCACTCAATGAGGAAAACAAATTGTCAGGAACAAAATTATATGAAGTACTTAACTTTATTATTTTATATTAACATCTAACTGTATTTAATCAACTTTGCTATTTTTATCTTGGCATTACAGTGAATGTGAAACACTTGGCAATTACTAGAGCACTAGTTAAGCAAGTTCAGGTCAGAGCATCATAACCATATAAATGTCAATACATTATTATTGCCTATAACTCCTACAGCAGCAGCAGGAGTGCTGCTTAACCACGATTCCATTCCATAAAGCCGGTTAGGACAGCTGGTGTTACAATAAGAGTGTTTCCTTTCAATTATACTCTTGTGATTGGGTCTTTACCTTTAGATAATGTCGTTAGTAGTTTACTTTTCCTTTCTGATGGCATTAGTTTAAATTCATAAACTCCATGAGTCTGAATTATGCCCCAGAAACCATGCTTTGTTGTAAATGTTAACCTTATTACTGCCATTTTTCAAAAATGGAAATAGTCTGAATAGAACTAGAATAAAATGTGAAGTTTTTAAATTCTTTTGCATTTTTATGTTTTCTTCTGTATGTTTTTGCACTTCAATTATTCTTAAGGTATTACTTTTTCTTAAATTTTAAAATAAATCTTGTTTTCTTGTAGCCTTTGCTTTTTATTCTTCCTTACCTAAAATATACCTTCATGTTATTTTTTCCCCACTTATCATCAGGACTTTAATGTCTATTTTTCCCTTTCACTGTGTTATATTGTTTATTGTATCTTAAAATAATTCCTTGGGATCTGATTTTTTTCACCATTTCTTTTTTCTTTTACCATATTTTCCCTTTAACTGTCTTTATTTCTACTCATTCGGCTTACATTCTGTTATCCATTTCATGTTATCTTTTCATCTTCTACTCTTTCTTTAAGAAAAAAAATGTATGAGTTCTTCTGCTAAGAATAATGTAACATGTATACACGTTTGGCACTTGAAATTTCTTTCAGGAAGCAATCAGTTTGAAATGAAAAAAAAGAAAAAATCTTGCTATCCAAAGCTATGACAAGAAGTCTGAAAAAGATCACTGAATGTTGTCATCTAGGATCATTAGAAGTGATTATTTCAATACACATGGGATGGTAGGAGGGTGGTGAAAACAAAGAAATTAAAAACAAAAATACATTTTAAAACTAAGTATATAGTACATGTTATTTTTAATGATTTGGGGGAAACAGTCATAGCCAATTCTGACATACTCTGTCAGGTATTTCCACTTGTGTCATTATGTGAAAATAATATTATAATATTCTCAGTCTTTAATATGAACAGATTAACATAATATATTCAATTGGAAACTAGAAAATCTTTATATATGACCAAAAAAACATCTCTCCATACACTATGATTAGGCTCTAGAAGATTAATCGTTTCTTTTTTTAACATCCAAATATATTTGCTAAATAAAAATGAAGGGCCTAATAATTAAAAAGAAAGTTTAAATTGAATCTGCTTCCAAGGTGGGGAGGGGGACTAGGATTTTCAGATGAGATTGAACAGATTGATATTTATATACAAGCTTTCATGACAAAATTCACATAGTATGAAGCAAAGTGACATAAGAAGCCAGAAACTTGCCACAGTAGGAAAGATACATCCCAAGGTATAACACACAGATATCTGAAGTAAACACACTCAACGCAGAACCAGACTGAATTTAAAGGGTTGTACTCTGCATGGCAACCAAAAGATCATTTACAGTCTTTTTTAAAATCCACAGCACACAAGCATAACCATTTTTAACAGTTGTCTTAACTCAATTAATTGGCCCACCCCAAAAATTTGAGTTCCTTTTTTTACATCATGATTTATTGAGTCTAAATAAAAAATTTACCAGTTTTTTTTTTTGTGTTTGGACTCAATAAATCGTAATGGAAATACCAAATTTTCTTTATCAGTCCTTTTAACTCCAAGATCTAGAAAGTTTTCCTTATGAGAAAGAAAGTTTAAGTGGCTATGCCATTGAAATCTGCAGGAGATCTAGTGATCAGACAGTTCATGATTAGCATTCCCAGAGAGTAAAGTCACGAAGCAAAAAGATATTTTTAGAGAAGGTCATACATTAAATAAAAATGTACCTCCAGAAAAAAATTAATGGTTTTTTTAAATGTGATGGTACATAGCACAAGTAGTATATTCATTAAACCAGGCCACTGATAAGCACAAAATCCCCACGACTATGCACTCTTTCTCACATACTTCGTTCCTTGATGAAATAACTTTCTGATGCTAAACCTACTTGGAAAAAGAATATGATATAAGATATATGATATAAGAATAGGATATAATGTACCATAAAGTTTATGGTACATTAGTTTGGTTCAAATAAAGGATTAAACTGCTTTACCATTACAGGCTTTTACTGTTACTAGTTGTGTAGCACTTTCAGATCTGTTAACTCTCTGAGCCTCACAACAACCCAAGGAGGTAGGTGCTATTATCCCCATTCATGCATTTAATAAGTGGCAGAGTTGAGATTTTAACTTACCTTTTGATACTAAGTTAGGTACAGTAGTCTACTTAACATGATACAAAACTGAAGCAAAAAGTCCAAATACGTGGTTTGTTCCTAGACAAATACATTATTTGTCTAGTACAGTGTAACCTTTAAAAATGGACTACCATTGGGCCCTAGGAGGACATTATGTAGTGTACGAGATTTCTTGAATTTCTTAGTTTTTTTTCATAATCAACTTAAATCATTCCATTCCATTTTGCTGTGCTACTCCTATCTTTTGGTCACCATGGTGTGGTGACTTTGAAATGTATTTTATGTAGAACATTTTGCAGCATATATAATTTCTTTTCATCTCTTTTTTATTAGGTTATGTATAATTAACTCTTTTCCTCAAATTTCTAGGTTCTTTAAGTATAATGGACCTTGTTGTTCTATAAATTTCCAAATCCCCCAAGCCAGCTCTAACTTCCAAGCACTTCAGGATAAACTCATTGACAGTGCTACCCAAGAATTACAGAGATAACCACACTGGTATGCAAGCCCATTACCTTAAGTCTACTAGAGATACAGTTCCCAAAGTCTCTAAATAATTTCTTAACTTGGTCAAGTATAGAAAATCTCTGGCATTTTGGTCTTCATGTTCGAATTTGTTTCAACAACATTACTTTCTAGGCTAATTCTTCAGTTTTCTATGGGAGAAACTTCAGTTTTATTTTGTTGGGAAAAATTTCCCCACAAACCAGGCTCTTATTAGAGTATCTGGAGAGCTCTCTCAGAATTATATGCAAAATGGTGGCAAATTATTACACTGTATTTGGTTTTAAGTGTTCTTTTTGCATTTTCCTAATATTTCTAAGCATTTCCAAGGATCTTACTATTGATACATTTTAAGGGCTACTCAAGCTTCAATGACCTTAAATGGAAAATATTTTCAAAACTTCTCTGGACCTTTCTCTACTCTCTGCTATAACTCAGTGGGCAGCAGTCTTTTTTCCTTTAATGGGTTTACCTTCCATAACATCTTTCATTTTAGATCCTGAATTCACTTTCTCAGGAGGCAGACAGACTGAACAGTCTATTTTTAGAGACACTGGGATAGTACTCCTTAGTTTTTTTGGTTTTTGTTTTTAATCATTCATGTTCAAAATTAAACAGGGAAGAAAACCTCTAATTTTTCAATTGGAGATAAAGTAAATAATAAATATAAATATCTCAAGGAGAATTGATACATGGAATTATATTGCACCAAAATGCCCCATGGGAGAATGGAGAAAGAATGAGAAAGAGTGTCAGGAAACTAAAGTGGACAGGAACCTCAAAAACAAAACGGCAGATAGAAAAGACCAGAAGATGCACAACTAAATTAGACCTGGCTGTCTCTGGTTAGAGTGACCACTATTTATTACTGCCCTCTGTGGGACCATTCTCAGCTATTCATAGATAGAAGCAAACTCTAATCTGCAAGTTACAACCACCTGGCTTTGTGTATCTATGGTGAAATTTTTAGTCAACTTGTTAATAGTAATTTGCAAGAGCCAAATCATAATGGTATCAATGTGTGCTCTCTTCCAAGTTCTTTTGTTTTCTAATGAAATGTTTATGTTTCCATCCTGGGCTTTCTTTTGATCGCCTAACGCCGGACAGGCTAACCAGCGATTTCCTTAGTAATTATGATTAGCATATTATGAAGAATAAATATCATGGTCCCACAGTAAATAAGCAATCAGGAAGATAAAAATGAGAGCAGAGAGGTTGTTGTCAGTCCATCAAACCTTCAACTGATTATAAATTCTGCTGTAACCAGCATTGCAGATTAAAGAGCAACTATGGTCATAAGCTTCTTTCCTGGTTCATTGTCCCTGAGTGTCATAAGGATTCCTGGAGCTAAATTTGTCCTTCTCTGCAAGAGCACCTAAATATAATAAGAAAGTTAGCAGTACCATTTACTTTTAATTTCTTTCCTCTTGAGAATGTCATCATTGTTTGTGTATTCTTGCAGCTATACAAAACCCTCAAATTTTAAATATGAAAGTTAAATCCTTAAATTATAGTCTCAATTTCACAATGGTATCATTATAGCTGAGATCATATTCTATCTCTATCACTCAAAACCTCCACAAAGCTTTGTATTATTTTAGCTTCAATTTTATCTAATTTATAAAGTGAAAAAATGTTAAATTAAGAGTAAGAACAGAATATTTTATTTTCAGTATTTCTCCAGATAGTTGGCTGATTGATGACTTGATTGTAGGTATCAGTGGGGTTAAAATTATTCCAAGTAAGGTGACACTAAAAAAAAAAAAAAAAATCAGTTGAGTCTGAGTCAAGTGAATGTCCATAAGAATATCTCAAGGCATTACTTCAACCTGATCTTTACGAGGACAATATAGAGACCAACTGAGAAGTAAACTCACTAAGGAATGAATCATGTTCAATTTTCAAACAGTTAATTTCTTACCAGTTATCATATTTTGCTGTGTATAATGCATACCTTTTTGCCCAAATTTGTGGAGGGAAATTAAGGGTGCGCATTATACACGGGTAGTACTAATTCTGTATCTATATAAATGTTTTTAATTCTTTTGTTTATGCTTATGAGTAAAAAGTATAACTCAAGAAATTAGTAACAATATCCATATGCAAAATAATATGCTGGAATGCAAAAACCTTTTTTTGTTTTTATTTTTTTATTGTTAAATTTATTGGTTAGTAAAAATTACACAGGTCCCAGGTGTACGCTTCTATAATACATCATCTGTGTGTTGCATTATGTGCTTACCAGCCAGAGTCAGTTCTCCTTCCATCACCATGTATTTGAATCCCCCTCCCTCCTCCCCCACTCCCTTCCCTTCTTACCTTCAGGTAACCACCAAACTGTTGACTACATCCATGAGTTTTCATTTCTGTATCGCTTTCAAGTTTTATAGTCCATATATAAGTTATGTTTTAAAATAAATGCTAAAATTCCTTTAAAATACAAAGAACAAGTACCTTAATATAAACAAATAAAAATTTGAATTAATAAATTAAAACAAAATATCTTTTCCCTTGAAAGTTTGGGCCAAAAACGTAGGTGCGCATTATACACGGCAAAATGCGGTACTTTACTAGGACATTGGTAGGGCTACTGAAAATGATTCTGCCCTGGTCCTACCAGATTTTCTTGTTCTATTGCCTTGTTTTTCCCCATATGTACAACTTTACACCAGATCATCACTTCTTAAATCAAGTCCAAGGCAGCAATTGTAGAGAATTTTCAATCTCACAAAGTTTAGACCGCATTCATTCATTACGCCTCTGTGTACCTGCCATGATGAAGCTCTGCTCTCAGAGGGCATGTGATCTTCCTAGGAAAATGGGTATTAATGGAGTAAGTACAAGTGTGATGAATGTTACGCAGAAGTTCAAGGTATAGTCTGTGGTGTCACAGAAAGCATTTATAAAGAAAATATATGTAAGATGGAAACTAAATGGGGTATCCAAATTTTTGGCTTTCCTGGCCCACACTGGAAGAATTATTGTCTTGGGCCACATGTAAAGTAGCTGATGATAGCTGATGAGCTAAAAAAAAAAAAAAAAAAAAAAAAAAGGTCCATGCATAATTTTCATGTAATGTATTTTAAAAGTTTACAAACTTGTACTGGCCTGCATTCGAAGCTGTCACGGGCCACCTGCACCCCACAAGCCACATGCTGGACAAGTTTGATGCAAGGTAAAGGGTAGAGAGAAAGAACATTTCCATCAGGGGAACTGCTTGTGCAAAAGTCCTGAGATGTTAGCTGAAAGAAAATCCACATGACTGAAGTAAGTATAGGGAGTAAAGAAGCAAATGGTACACATGGAGGCCGGTAGGACAGGCAGAGCTCTGTAGGCAATGTGAGGGATCATGAGCATGACTCATGCTTGGGAAAGAGGAAGCCACTGAGGGTTGAACAATGTGTGTTGTGAAAAGGTCATTCTGAGCACAAAGTGAAGAATATGGGAGGAGAGAGCAGAGGCAGGGGCAGAGTAGATGGACGGAGCCAGTTAAGAGGCTCTAATGTTTTGGAATAAGGTGATGCACTGGTTTTAAAGAGAAGTGGTTGTGTGTCTAAGATGTATTTAGGAAAATTGATGACTTGGTGACTGAAGAGATGTTAAGTGGTAAAAAAACTCCAGAAGAACAGACCCTTGTGAAGAGATAGGGGCACCAGGTGATTAAGGGATAAAGACCTGAAATTCTGGCAGAATTAGAGGAGAGACAGTCCAAAGTTGGTGCCAAGGTAAACACACGCGTGCGCGCGCGCGCGTGCGCACACACACACACACACACACACACACACTCACCTTTTTTCTTTTAGTAGGTTTACCTGCTGCTCTTTCCATTGCTACCATCTCTTGGTCCTGACCTGTAAAGATTATATTCCAGTGAGGCGATAGGTAGCAAACTTCTAAACAGATATATGTCAAATGACAAGAGCTGAAAAGAAAAAGACAATACAGAGGGCAAAAGATGACTAAAGGATTATTGGTTTGAGTAACTGGAAGAGCTGCCATTAACTGAAGTGGAGAAGACCAAGTTTAGGGGGAAACCTAAGCATCTGGTTTTGGATATTAACTGAGATTGGTTACATAAATTATATTTCATCTGTAATACAGATTCTCTGCAGTTGTGAATAAGAATGAGGTAGATCTAACTGTACCACATCAAATAGCTCCAGCACCTATTAAATGAGAAAACTCAATTTTGGAAAAATTTGTGCACAAAATCCCATTTTTAGAAATACACACACACACACACACACACACACACGCACTTATTTCATTCAAAAATTAATATGCATAAAATACATAGAATAATATCTGGAAAAATAATTCCCAAAGTTTTAACAGTATTACTTACAAGAAGTGGAAGGCATGAGGAGGAAAAAAAGTAAGGTATTTCACATCTTATACTCTGAATTGTGTATTTTAATTTTTTACAATAAAAATGCATTCACATATTTTTTAATTTCATAAAACAAAACTTTGAACTCACTGAAAAGCAAAATGGCAGAGGAACTGCTAATGTTACAACAGCATGCCATAAGGCAGTGACTTATCGAGGGACCCAGAGAACACTGTTCCTCTTATTGAGCCGGAAGAAAGACTGGACATCACATTGTAAATTTTAGTAAGAACAAAGACTGTCTCAAGGAACTTCAAGAAATCCAAAACAGACACAATTGTCAAAAACTCAACTTTCAGAAATGGAAAGGATATCCCTGAGGCAAAACCACAGGAAACACAGGCAGGGTCACAAAAAGATGTGGAACTTTTAGACCATTTCAGGGATGCTATTTAGGGTAAAACAGGCAACCAACCTTGAATTTCTAGGCCCAGAGGTCAATTCCCCTTAGGTGGTCATGCCTTCCAACCATTTATTTCCACACCTATCATAAGCTATTTGTAATTCTGAATTAATACATCAGATTTCTGCACCTCAGTTGTTCACAAAGCTGAGATTGCCTGCATCCTATCTTGAGAGAAGAGAAGAGAAGAGAAAAGATAAGACATATTATGTAGCTCTTATGCACTAGCCACTGGGCTAAAATATTGCATAGTCAATTCAGTTAAGTAACTAACAGACTCTAGAAGTGTTTATAATAATTTTACATGAAGACATATTTTAAGCATAGCATAAAAGATCTGGGGCAACAACCAGATTCATTCTTTTTTGTTTACATTCCTGGCACAGGACTAGGCACCTAGTAACCAGTGTTCAATAAACATTGGTAGGCTGATTGAACAGGTAACAAGAGATCATTCATGGGAACCCTGCAAATCAATCTTGTAAATTCTGTAAACCAAGAACAAATAAAAGGACTCCTAAGAATTAACTATGTGTCATTCACTGTTCTAGATATTTTACATATATCACTTCACTTAATCCTCACAACAACCCAATTCAGGTAGATTCTATTATTTAAAAGATGAGAAAACTGAAGTCCAGCAAAACTGACTTACCCAAGTTCATTTTGGTAATCAGCAAAGCGAGATTTAAACCAAATTTAACTGACTCCAAACCCATGTTTTTTTCCCTCTAGCCCAGGGCTTCTTCAAAACGAATTCTCTGGTAATGCTATAGAGAAAAACTCTAAAATATTTATTTTGTCTATCCCACATAATGGTGAATATCTAAATTTTAAGAATTGGCAAATAATACAACAGGTAATTCACAACAGAGGAATAACCAACAGCTAATAAAAATGTGAGAAATATTTATTCCCATTAGAAAGTAAAGAAATACAAAATAAAACATAAATGAGATACCTTTTCAAATAAATATACATATTAAATTATAATATTCAATAGTGGTAAGATTTATAGGGAAATAGACTATCTCATACAGAGCTGGTACGAATATAAACAAATACAGTCTTTTATCCAGCAATACCACTTCTGGGATTTGGCTTAAGAAATTAACCAAAAGTGTAAAAAAATTGTGTTACAACAACATTAATACAGCACTGTTTATAAGAGGAAAAAATTGGTAATACGTATCTATTAAAATTTTAAATAAATTAAGTCTTATCGATATAATAGAATTCAATGCAGTCAGCAAAATTTGGTATAGACCTATACATATTGAGATAGAAGTATTAATATTAATATGTTCATATGATGCCATCAGTAAACATAGTATATTTTCAAACATCAATATACAATTAATACTTTATGAGTATATATATTGACAAGTATCTGGAAGAATATTATTAATATTAAATAGCCATTTTTTAACATATATATCTCCTCTCTTACTGTTTTGACCAGTGATTACCTCTAGATAGTGAGCTTTCAAGTGAATTTTTTACATACTATTGGAATTTTTTTAATGTGCTTATTTTATTTTTAGAAAACTATTAAAGGTATCTTTATTGTAAAATTACATATATAAAATATATTATTTCAATATGGTAACTATGCATGTATATATGCATAGAAAAAAGAAAGATATATTAAAGTACATATATACACATTAAAATGTTAATAGTAGTTTCTTCAGATATAGAATTGTAAGTTCTTCTACAATAAATATGTACTGCTTTTATGATAAGAAAAAAGTCCATTCTTGGACACTTTCTGCTTCTGTTTGTCTTAGTCAAATCCACGTGAAACAAGCTTCATTTCTCAGGAAATGGAAGATGCTGGACTAGATGATTGGTAAGATCCCTTCCAGTTCTCATATTTTAATATTCTGAATAAAATAATGCTGTACACTTTTGAATTAGAGTTCTATTAAAAATAAAAAATACTTTATACCATGTCTCAAAAGGAAAACATTGTACTGTTCATCTCCTATTTTATCCAAATTTATGGAACCAGAATGAAATTCTTCTGTGAGTGAAATACATGGGGGAAGGGAAGGTAGGGAGAAAGGAAGAAGAGGGAGAGAGAGTTAGAGAGAGAGAGAGAGAGAGAGTAGTGTCTGGGTTTCCCGAGAAACCTAAACAATGTGCCCTCCTTTCAGGAGTTTTGTAAATCATCACCAAAATCCAAATAGCTATACTCAGAACACTTCAGAAAAGGATGTCACATAACACCTCTAGAAGTAGATGTGCTTCATACACATGACGCAGCGGCTCTGCTACTTATTTCTCACTGCACTCACATACACCTGTCAAGTGTGAATATTCCAAGCCACAGTTTAAAGACAAGAGTAAGAGCAAAGTGAGTTGGTCAAGACCATGGGGCAGCAATCTGATCTCACAGCCCAGCTCTTAAATGTCTGGACCTGCTACTCTCTGGGTAAAACTGCAGCTCTGTGGCATTCCCTATTTCTGCAGATTAATAATGGGGGCCCATTCTACCTTGGTCATGGGGGTCCCACCCTTGCTAATTCCCCCGGGAGATGCTCGAGCATGACATAGTGAGGAGTAGGGTCAATAACTGAACTATTATTTGATTTATTTGAATTTCACCTTTTCTTTCATGCTTTCATACTTGCCTATGAGTATACAGACATATGCACAGATATAACTCTTTCTGTATCACTGCATATAGTAATATTTTCATGCTGTTCATTTCATGAAAGAAATGTAATTCAATTAGAAATGGAAATAGGGTTAAGGGTGTTCTGAAGAGATCTTTATCACTATACAAAGTGTATGATTGTGAACTATATACTTAAAATAAATTACTTTTTAAATCACTCCTAAGTTTTTTAGATCAAATAGATTATAGGGATCTCAGGTGCATTTAAATGAAAGATAATATCTGTAAATACCTTAGGAAATTAATTTAATTTCAATATTTTTAAAGTTTTTTTCATTTGCTTAATAATTTAAGACTATGAGAAAAGCAGTCAACTCTTTCAGAGATTTAAAACAATCTAATCAATATTCTGATTCATTACCATATTAGTAGACCATAGAAATACCACAGGCATACAAACTAGGTAATTGGGTACTAATTTACACACTTTAACTCTGGAGACTTGATTAAAATGGAAAAAAAAAACCACTCTGACTTTATAAATTGACTCCACTTTAGTACCACATACCACAGAGAAAACCTTGAAGTCAACATGCAAAAGTAACAACATTATTTACAAAATTTATAAAAGAGCATGGTACCCCACTCCGTCCTTTATGAACAAGTTAACTGATTCATTTTACAGTTGTTTCCCATCATTTTTGTTGAGGAGTTATCTTTCTTATGTATCATCCTCTGCCTATCTGCTCTTCCATTCTTGTGTTTGCATAGGTGACATTAGGTGAGAGTGAGAATGGCATATCAACAAACATGGTTTCCACCGTATCCTGGGAACTTCCACAGGACTCCCCAGGGACTCCTAAATTGTGCAAATTAAGAAATTTTTGCTCCAGTCATAATTTGACTCAAGGATTAATTATTATTAAGTTAAATGGAGTACACAAGAAGAAGAAAGCACTTCCTTTCTTTTTCCTGTTCTTACCCTCTGAAAGGCACTAAAGAAAGGAGTTTTTTATTCACAACACCCTTAGACATAACAAATTAAAACACTGCAGAGAAGAACAGAGATTTTGTTTCCCTTTATTTCAACCAATTCAATTCAGATGCCTGTCTTACCTGGAACAGAAAAAATAATTATTCTCAAAGTTACTTAGTTTAAAACCAAATAACTAGTAATTTTTAATATATAAAACAAACTAATGATATGCATATCAGTGTGGCAATCAGTAACCAACAACAACAAACAAGTATGTGAGTCTATTTTTAAAAAGGTACAAGGAAGTCTGAAATGTACTGTTATTTTCATTTTACATATTTCATTTAAAACCATATTTCTTAAATTTGATCAAACACCTGACTCTTCTAAAACAAATATCACCTAAACTTTTGTAGCAACATACATCCAATTATAAAACATCTAGTAAGAGTAAAGTTTCAAGAACTAACAAGCTGCTTTCTTCACTGATGTGACTGGAGGTGACATCTTAACAAAACCTATACTTTGAAAAGCATAAAGGCAAAAAGTTCCAAATTCCTCTGATAAAAACACAAAAATACCATCTTCATTTCACACCACAATCCTACCCTCACCCTCTACCCTGTGGAACAATAGCTGAAAGCAGTAAGAACAGAAGAAGTAAAAAAATTATTCACATTGTATGAAAGTATTGATATAAATAATAATAGATAAATGTCAAAAAGAGGATGCATTTAGTCTGAATCTTAGAAAAATATTTTGATTAAGAATAATCCAACAGTGCGTCAACTTCTTGTATAGAATTGTATGCCTGAAACCTGTGTAATCCTTGCTAACAGATGTCACCCCAATAAGTCTAACAATAAAAATGAATTAAAAAAAAAGAATAATCCAACAGTGGATGAATTTGAGGGTGAAGTCTTTAGAACAGAATCCTTGTTTATCCGGGGTTTGGAAGGAACCTTCTGATGTTTAAACAAAGCATAAACTTAGATATTATTTTTATCTTAAGATTTCCCATGTCTTAGAGAGATGCAAAGATTTTTCTGACACAAATTTTCACTTATTTTCTATTTAAAAACCAGAAAGCTCTTATCTTATATCCAACCTTCTCATTTCACCACATCTGTTCACAATGCTTGTATAATATAATGAGGAAAAAATTCTAAAATCCCAGAAATACAAAAGTCGTATGTTCTAAAGGAATATATTTATTTAATATTATTTCCATATTTATGTGAATGATTTATGAATTTAGCAAAAAATTAAAAAATTAAACTCATATGAATATCTGTAAATAACAACAAAGCAACAGAAATTAATTTATATAAATTGAGAACTTGGAACTACGCAAAAAATTGACTTCTTAAAAAAACATCCATGTGTGTGATTGGCATCTTGAAATACAGAGTTGCCATATTTTTATAAAAAGCAAAATGCAGACTTCTGATTTTACTTATACACAAAAATAATGCACTCTTCTTCATTTGCTATATATCGATGCATCATTTTAAATATTTATACAAAGAAAGCAAATCCAAAATACATTTATTCTCTGAGTCTCTCTGTTTGACCTCTGACATAATACCACTTTTTGACTTAGAATCATTAACTCCAAAGGCATATATGTGCATTTATAACATATGCCCTACTTACTTTAAATAATTTACCCTTAGAAAAAGCTTTCTAGGTTCATATTTCCCTTTTAATTAAAATTAAAATTTAAACTTAGAAATGCCTGTGCTATATAAATATGAATTCCTTCTCTTCCCCATTAAATATGTTGATAATTTCTTTTATTTATAGAAATATAAATATTATGGTCATTGACAAATTGTTTTAATTTAATTAACAGAACTTTTGTAATCTCTATACATATAACATTAAAAACAGAAATATTTTAACCTTGATTATAGAAAAAGCACCATTTCAAACATATTTCCAAAACTAATATTCTAAATTGTGGATTTAACAGAAAGAATATAAAGTTGTTATTTAGTAATTAAAAACAAAACAAAATATCATAGCTTTTATTTAGCTAGTGAATCCCCAACTCTAGAATTTCAAATTATAAATAGGTGGTATTCCCAACACCAGCTAATTACCACTAAGCCACAACAGAGTGGTAAATACTCAGAACTAAATGTTTTCCATCCTTTGGAAACAATATGAATATTAGTGACGCTTGACAAAAATGGCCTTTGCTCTGTTTAACATTTAATCAAGTAGTTAATATTAAAACTGGAGACAGAAAAGATGTGTTGAAAGCAGTTACTTGTATATTGAGATTTGGAGAAAAACTACATGTGGTTTCCATTGTCCCATAGCCAACATTTTGGAATTTCTTACAGAATGATATATTTACATTTCTCAAAACTGAAAAAGTCTGCCTTCTTATTGAAGTTTACCATATGTCAAAACACTTCAAAAGCTAAATATTTTATATAAAGAGGGAGAAACTGACTAATCTATAATGTATATAAGATTAACCAAAGGAAATTTAAGAATGTCAAAAGGAGTGTTCTAGTTGTCAGTTAATTAATACTTGAATAATCCTGGATAAATCATAACCAATGTTTCCATTCACATGACTCTATCAAATATATTCATTATATTCATATACAGTCTGTTAATTCAGTAACTTATCTGTAAAGATTAATAAAATAAATGTAACATTATATTTTGGCCAGTGCAAGGGTACTCAATACAGGATCTTCATATTTATTCAATTAACTGAACTCTGTCAGTAAACATGATGACCTCAGGGCCTAATTCATTTTTAAAATGCATCATTTACACAGAATCTTCTTGAATTTGCATGAAAAATTAATTACAAAGCAAACTTTTCTCAGTTTATGTACTTAGCAATTATACCCCCAAGCCCCGAAAGCAAATGTTATTAAGCATAGCTCACCTACATCAATGAGATGACAGAAGCATCAAAAACTTCAATCTGTATCCAAAGGCTACGTGAGTCAACTTACTGTACATGCACAGACATTAAGGCATGCTGTTGCAAGCATAATGTCCATTTAACATATGGTAAAGATGGGGAACTATGAAATGCACCTAGAAAAAAAAAAACAGTAATGACAAAGAGCGGGTAAGTGAATACTTCAAACCTGAAAACATATACCAATCAGCAAGTCTGAATAACATCTCTCCCAGGATATGAACAAAAATGACTAACACAGATTTTATTGCTTGCATCTTTTAAATCATAATAAATGAAAAGATTATATATAGATCTAATCCAAGTGAAGCTAGAGTCACAAAGTGTTACCACTAGAAGAATAATTGTATCAGATGCCTAACTAATAAGTATTATATCAAGATTTGGCATATAAAGTTGAGAGAGGAAATTCTAAAAGGTGACAGAATCATGGGCAATAATAATGGAGACTTATAAAACACATTCCATGGTTGATAAAGTAGTTGACTTCTTAAGAGAACTGTAAAATTATCAGGGAAAGGAGAGCAGATGTTACACATTTGGACTTGGTAAAGCATTTGATGCACTGCTTCATGAAAAGTGACTGGAAAAATTAGTCTAAATTGGCTTGGATCTGATCAGTGTCACACAGATTGAAAACTGCTTGAAAATCAGTAAACAAAAGATCATAACAAATGGTCGCATATCCATTCAGGGTAGAGATCAGCCACTGGAATTGGTGTGAAATCTGGTCTTAGTTAATGGTCTTATGAATAGTTTTTTTTTCTTAAATAAACAATTTTAATAGGATTTTCAAATGCTGCTGCATTGAAAGACAATGCCTACAAAAGAAAGAATTGAAAATAATAGTTACAAATAAAAGAGTTAAATACACAGGGGATAATGTGAAATTTTGCTTGTAAAACTTCACTCCAGGAAATAAGATGTGACTTAAAAAAAAAAATACTGATTTTTTTAACATAGATACCAGAACTTAACAGATCCAAGTATTTTGTCCTTCAAAATAGTTACCCTGAGAAACCCAACACTTATCCAGCAATACTGACACTGTTCAAAATGTTTTTGGGAATTCATCTTTGAAATCGCCTTAAGCAGATCAGTGCCAGTAAACATTAGTGCCCATTTTTGAGCCATGTAAGAAAATGTGCCATCACAAAACAGCCATGCTTAATTTTTTCCTACACTGCATACAAGTATGTAATAAAAATTTATATTCCCTAGTCTCTTCATCAGACTTACTGCCAAATAGCCTTTGGCTAGTTCCAAAAATTAAAACCACCCTCAGAGAACTAACATTTGTCTCCACTAAATTATCTAAAAGAATATACCATAGACATTTTTTCCAAAGGCTTATTCATTCCACCAACACTTAACGAAAATCTGCTCTATGTCTGTCCCTACTATTTGACTCTGGAGAGGCTACAAAAACTAAGTCATGATCCTTGCCCTCAAAGCACTCACATTCTGGTTGGAGGAGACAATCACACAAATAATTATACTGTACTATAATGAAGCTCTGGTAGCTTATATGCTCAAAATTCTATGACAACACAAAGGGGTTCTGGGAAAGGCATTCCAGCAGAAACAGAAGTTCGACAAGATTATGATATTCAGAAACTGGTGGTAGCTCCAATAGGAGCACAAGGTAAGTGGTGGAGCAGCCTCAGAGTGAGAAAGGGTAAAAAAAAAATAGTACAAAATCCGATTAAATATCATACTGCAGAGTCTGAACTTAATTCTTCAGGCAGTTTGGAGCTCCTAAAAAATAAGCTAGGGAGTCACATGATCTGATCTGTGATTTCAGAAAGATAATTAAGAGCAGTGATAGGAAGGGTGGATTCAAGGAGGGAGAGATTAGAATCTCAGAATGCGATTGGAGGGTTTTTGCATCCCACTCTAACCAGGCTCTGGCCTCCACCACTCCACCCAAACTACCTTATCAAGATCCCCAATGACCCACCAGTTCTCGGTGGTCAATTATCAGTTGTCACTCCTCTGCCATGATGTATTTTTTTCCACTTGGCTTCCAAGATACTGTGCTCCCTTGGTTTTCTTCCTAGCTTGTTGGTAGTTCCTTTTCAGTCTCCTTTCAGTGATTTCTACTCTTCTCCCCAACTTCTTCATGATGGAGTACTCTATCCAGGTCATGGTCCTGCTTTGTCTTCTCTCTAGTCAGATCTAGGTGATTATATTTAGCTTCATGGCTTCAAGTACTTTCTATATATACCTAGAAACAATCCAAGTGTCCAACAGTTTGAGAATAGATGCATAGATAGCTATACGCACTCAGTAGAATATTACACAGGAGTCAAAGGAATTACAGTGACATCAAGATATGGGTGAATCTTAACAGATAATAATGAAAAGTAAATATAGGAAGATAAAGCCATGTTATTTGTAACCACACATAAAAAAGTGAAAGTTCAGAGGAGATAAAAAAACATTTTCTGAAATAAGAAAATGTTTATATTTGGATATATTTCAAAGGCATTAGTAAGGGGTTTACACAAGCAGAGCAGAAGGAAGAAAAGAAGTAAGAGGGGAGGTAAGCTGTAACTAGATTGAACTAGACACACACATACACACACACACACACACACACACACAGTGCCATTATTAGTACTAAGATATAATTTAGGAAGAAAAATTGAAGTATTTTCCTTTTTCAGATGGAAAACAAGTCTCAGTCAGTGCATTTCCTGAATGTACAGCCCAGGATGAGCTATCCTCACATTGGGTGCTGCCTGCTCCCACATTTCTCTCCTCCAAGCTCTACACACATTTTCAAGAAGACCTGTCTCCCCTTGACTGTCTTTATCTTCCTCCATATCTCCCATTGACTACTGGTGCCAGGCCTTGAGTAGATGCTCAAACCTTTATGGAATACTTTGAACTTAATGTATTATAATTAGGCTTCTCTCCTTAAGATTTATAAGAATGTGTAAAGAATGATTGAGTTTTCTATTTTAAAAAGTTATACTGGGATATGAGCAACAAATAGATTCTGTGAAGCAAACAGAAGCATCCCTAATCATTCCTGGGATCATTCCTTACAAAGTAATCATGGCAGCATATAATATTTGGACATCACAGGGTCTGGGGAGTAAGAGTCTTCTAAGGTGAGCCCACTTACTAATCGCCTTTTCTTTAGTCTTTATACTTAGCTTGCCCTGCCTACCTTCCCCATCCCATGCCAGCCATACCTTTCCCTCCCTTTCGACCTTAAGTGCCTCCAACAATGTCAGACTCCAAGCAGAAATCAGGAAAGGATATTCTGATAGGTTAAAGTAGAAAGGAGAAAAGAGTCCAAGGCACATAGTAGGTACTTGGTAAATAATTGTTGAGTCAAAGAATACATGAGTTATGTGCAGCGGGACTTCTAGAATGTGTAACTTGGGAGAGAGGAGGATTGAAGGATGATCTGGAAGAGGTGGGGAGTTGCTCAAGATAAAAGCATGAGGGCTTCTCATTGAGTGGGCAGAAAAAGAAAACTTCCCCCTCCCCTGCAAGTCTTAAAGAGCTAGTAAGGAGAGGGGCATAGGAATTGACTCTGTCTGGGAGAATCTTCTTCCCTGTTCTGTAGTCTACACTTTAGTCAAAGAGCATCACCAAGCTTCTTTAAATATTCAGCCCACTGACCTGGGCTGCACCCAACTGAAGTGGGATGAGAAATATGAGGAAGATGGGGAGGCTGGGAAGTAAAGTAAGTGGAATAGAGCTAAACCCACCTCACTGCTCCACTAACCTAAGAAGTTATCACGTAATCCAGCAATTCCTAACTCTGCCTGATTCCACGGGCAGTCCCCTGCAGAGCAGAGCTCATGGCATAAAAGAGAATCACGTCTGTACCCAGGTCCACTACGTTGTTGCTGATACAACTGCAACATTGCAGAAATGAAACTTCCCTGCTTGTCACGACCCATCTATTCTAATTCCTCACTCTGATCTTGGAAAACTACAAAAAGGACCAATTATCCTCTGAGCTAGTCAGAGGCTCATTTGTACTCAATGAGAAATCACACACACAGTCACACAACTCCTCCAACAGCACAACTGGTGCTGACTATTAACCTAGATCAATAGTCTCAACAGAAAAGGTCAAAGGTCCAATGGGCTCTGGGAACCCCAGACCACATTTACTCTCCACCTTGACCAACTTGACAGACAAGCTCAAATTGCTCAGGCTGTTCCTTTTCAGGGCATTAGCAAAGAACTTCAGAGCTTGAAACTAACAGTTCTTTTCTCTACAGTAAATACTTAAAAAAAAAAAAAATAAGCAGAAGGTGACAAAGAAATAAGAACAAGGGTAATTTTTAAAAAGGCAAGGATTTTCAATGCTGACTTACTTTTCATAAAGGAATGTACATAATTTTGCAGATTTCCTCTATAGGCTTCATTTTATAATAAAAAAGATTTGACTGACATACAGAGATCTTTATGCCTGAGTAAGAGTGTACACTAGGTTATAGCAAAGCATCTCAACCTTGAGTTTGAGGGGACTCTTGCTATTGAACAGAGGCTCTCTAGCATTAATATATATGTGTGTGTGTGTGTGTGTGTATATACATACATATATATGTATGTATATATGTGTGTATATATACATACATATATATGCATATGTGTGTATATACATACATATGTATGTATATATGTATGTATACACACACATATACGTATGTATACACACACACACACATATATATATATATATATATATATATATATATATATATATATATTCAGAAACTTGTATTAGTTTACTATTGCTGCTATAACACATTTCCACAAACTTAATGGCTTGAAACCAACAAACTGATTTTCTTACAATTCTATAGTTAAGCGTCTAACACAGGTTTCATTGGGCTAAAAAATCAAGGTGTTGGTAGGGCAGTATTCCTTCTGGAGGCTCTGAGGAAATTCTTTGCCTTGCCTTTCTAGCTTTTAGAGGCCACCTGCATTCCCAGGCTCCTCCAACTTCAAACCCAGCAATGTTGCATCTCTCTGACCAGTCTCCCTTAGTCATGTCTCTCTCTGAAACTCCTCCTTGGCCTTCCTCTTCCACTTTTATTTACCCTTTTAATTACAGTGGGCCCACCCAAATAATCTAACATAATTTCCGTATTTTAAGGTCAGCTGACTAGCAATTTATTTCACTGCAACCTAACTCCCCTTTGCCATACAACCTAACATACATACTTACAGGTTTCAGGGATTAGGATGTGAATATGTTTGAGGGGTCTTTATTCTGTGCACCCCACTTCCTTGTTACTTCCAAGACAAATAGAAAGGTCATCTTTCTCTTACCAAACTTTCCTCTGATGACTAGTTCCACCTAATTTCACCTGTCTATAAAGTTTTGGAAGGTGGTCTAGACCTACTCCCTCAGGGAGGGTCCTGGATCCTTTTGAATGAGCATTTGGCAAGACTAAGTTTTAATGGAAACTATATAAGCCTTGGGGTGGGGGGAACCACATGCACACACAACTGCTGACAAGTGAGAATTTCAGTAAATAAATATATTGCCCACAAGACAGGTAATTATATTTTAAATCACTAATGCCAGTAAATGTTAAAACACAGCGTAGCACGAGTACTGAAAATTTGGAAAGGTTGATAGACTATTGAAATCGTTTTTAAGGGTAGTTTATTTTCTTCCTCATTAGCTTGGAAGCATAAAAAATGTATTCAGTAAATATGCAAACGGAAGGACAATCATTGTAATCATCAAAGTGACTAGAGAGTTAATGCCAGGTCTCAATTTGTATACTGACATTCCAGAGTATAGAGGACTGAAGGCCAGAGACTCTGGGTAAACTCTGCATTGAAAAACACCCTTGTGTTATGAGGGAGAAAGAACCCTCTTTGTTCTATACAAAGGGGCAGATCTAAAGTCATAGCTTCTCAAAAACTCTAACTATAAAAAGATTTGCAGGATTGGAAAAAGTTTTATTCCACAACTCCAGGCCATACAACATATACATGCATAATTAATATTCACATTGAGGAACTGAAATAAATATGCTCACCACTGCCTGATATTTTCCAAAACTATTTCTGCAAGGTGTGTGTTACAGGACACAAAGAGGACATAGGCTCTAGGAAGCTAAGAAATTCCCTGCAACTTCATATCTAATTAACATGTGGTATATAGTTGAGATTTGAAGTCAGGAACATGCGCCCCTAAAGATCAGTCGTATACTGTGACATCATACTGACTCCCAAATTAAGATGTGTAAAAGTGCTCTGAGTTCTCAGTAAACATTATATGAAATATGGGGCAAGTATTATACTGTATTTAAATTTAGGCATTGAAAAGAAGGACCTCTTCAGTTAGTCTGTAATTAGACCTCACTTGTTCATTTTACAGGTTCTTACAATCGTAATTAAACCTTCCTTCCTCTGCATTTTATGTGTTTTCAGACTACTATGAAAGAGCGATGGTCAGTAGCCTGTGCATCTTTTGGCACTTTACTGGTAATGCTCCACAAACACGGACGGCCAAAGAAAACGCAGATGATCCTACTGAACACAAACCATGGCAACATACGGTATGCATTTAACTGGAACGGAAGGTGTGCTGCTTAACCTCTGGGTGTCGCTCCCCGTTCCTTTATAAGGCTACTCATTTCCAAGGAAGGTTGTTTCCAAAAACAGGCCAACAGGCGCCACATGTGTTACATGGCCATTCGGATGCATATAATGTGCCCAAATGTCTTTAAGCAAGTGCATTTAGCCCACGCTTTCTAGCATTGTTGTACACATTTATGAACTGTCTCTCCCTGGATGGTAAGCCCCTTGACAGCAAGTGCCATGCCTGACATCTCACCTTATTAGCTGTACATAGTAGAGTAACAGGACTGTCTGTCATGTACATAGCACTGTGCAATCTATAAATTGCTCTTGTGGGTAAGCCCAACTACATTGTGACATTTGTCATATCTTCCAGATGAGGCTTTTAGAGACTAAGCAATTAGCTATAATCACAAACTTGCAGGTAATGTTTTCCTCTTAGCCACAATAGAAAAGTATTCATATCTTGTCTTGAATTGCTATTTTCTTCTTTTAAGGGTTTTATTACAAGGATTAATGCCTATTGACCTTTTTATTAAAATAAATATTATATATGGCTTCGTACACATGTACAAGGCACTGTTCTCAGGGCTTTACAAATATTAACTCATTTAATCCTTCTTTCAACCCTATGAAATAGATGCTATTTTTATCCCCATTTTACAGATAAAACAAAAACAAAAACAAAAACACTGAGACACAGAGAGAGTAACTTATCCAAAATCACAGGATTGGTAAATGCCAGCAGAGAGGTTTGAATCCAGGAATTCTGGCTCCACAGTCTGTGCCCTTAACTTATTCTGCACTATTCTACCTGAATAAGAATCTATTAATACAAAGATCCTTGCTCAGAATATGTGAGCAATTGTTCAACAAGGTGGGGGGCACAGGCGGGGAGTATATTTACTCCCTATGTGATTTATTTGATTATATCCTAAAACCTTTCCTCATGCTGATGGAACTCCATGTAAGTACTATACTAAATTTTCCTGTAGTGAAGGCATATGCAATGTTTACCTTGACTGACACATACCCAAAACAAAATACCTCAAGACTTGAGGATTTTTTTTGTTTCATGAATTAGAGACATGAAAGGATTGCCAAGGCATCAAAAGTATTACAAGCTCACCTCTGTAAGTCTTTCTTGGAGATTTTCGTATTTCTTATGCAAGAATGTTACCTGTGTGAACTATTTCAGTTTTCATATGATATTGGAGCTTGAAAATTATCTAATCTTTTTTAATTTTTAATTTTCAACTACTTTTTCTTCACACATAGGGCAAGCACTTGCTTTCAATATGATGTTTAACACTTTGTAAGATTTTTTTCAGTTATTTTCAAAACATGCAAACATATTGTAAAGGTTTAAAATCAAGGGTGTGTATGAATATATCAACAAGAGTTATGAATTATGTATATCTAAGCCTATATAAATTAGATTTTGAAGAACAAGCATCACAGAACTCAGGCAGGTCATAATAAGAGATTCCATGTGAAATGTGAACACTACCTTGAATAAATTATCCATAAGTTAACACTCTCATTAGAATGACATATTTATTATTTCTGGGTTTGTGACATTCCTTTAATGCACTTTGACTAACTGTTCTAATGGCACATTAAGAACCTATTTCAGGTCTTTTCCCCCCATTGGAATTAGCAGACTTTATTTACATTTGAACTAAAATAATTTAAAATAATATAACACAAAACAATCACCCATTTCCCAATGTAGAATACCATTTTCTTCTTCCCAGAAACATTTAATTAAAGCAGGATATAACTTTAGTAATTATTTTGCACAGAATGACTCTAAAATTAATAGTCAATTGTTAGGACTTTAAAAATGGGGAGACTGACAATCAAAACAATCTTAAATGCTTTGTTTATGTGATGAAAAAGAGTGATCCTTTAATTCCCTCACACACATTAAACTGATTTCACAGACTTTCCTTACTGGTGTTTAACATAGTCAAGTGCTTGAGGTTACATAAAATAAACAATCTTGAGATCTTATTGCAAATGTTTGCAATTTGTGATGTAAACTGATTTGTGAAAAAAATTACAGGATCCCATGTCACTGAAGCCAAAAAGGGCCTATTTCAGAAATCAAAATAATTCCGAAATTTGAGCATTGTATTATATTAAAGTATTACCATCTGAGGATCTAAAAAGTTATAAATCTGGGGGTGAAACTCAAAATAGATATTTATCAGTTCAGCTTCCAGCTAGGGCCTCTGATCTTCCTGGGCCTCTTGTATCTTGGGTACTTAACACTAATAATTGTCTTGAATAATCTTTAGCGCGGGTTTTTTCCAGTTAGGGATTTTGTAGCTCGTCAAGGCTTTACCTACCCTGAAAGATTTGGGGTGGGAGGTACGGGGGGGGGTGTGAAATTTTTATTAATTACTTATTATGATCATTGAGTTTCGCCCAAAACGACATGTATGTTCGGCCTTATTTGAATTTAAAGTGAAGCCTTCCTCAGACCGCTTCTCGGATGGCTCTGGAAACTCGGGGTTTGGAACACCCTGGTTCCTGCTGGGTCGTGTAGCTCCGAAAAAGTAGGCCCTGCATGCGCTTGTATGGGCGACTGGACCCCGGCCCCGGCCCCGACGGGCCAGGAAAGGCAGCCTAGTCCCTCGATGAGTCTTGGCAGAGCAGACGCGGGAGGAGGTGAGGATGGCCTGGGTGCCCCTGCCGCGTGGGTCCTACAGGCTGCACCAGGCTCAAGTTCGGCTAATAAGGTCAATAAACTTTGACCTTTCTCACCGGACCTGGCTTGGCTTTGCGGACTCCTCCGCCTTCCGCGCTCCCGCAGGGGCCTGACCCCCGCGGGGCTACGCGCCCACCCCACCGGCCTCCTGCCACCGGGAACGTTCCAGGCCGACCTAGGCCGCGTATCTGCGCCCCCTTCTTGGTGCCGGGCGCCTGGCCTGCCTGGGGCCTGACGCATCGCCTCCTTTGACCTCAAGCTTCGCGGCAGCTCAGCAGCGGGCACCGGCTGGGCTCCGCGTCAGCCGCGCCCACGGCTGGGCCCGGGACAGAACCGCCAACTCCCCGGCCCCAAGTTCTCCCGTGACCTCCGACCTCCTTCGGGGTTTCCGGGGAAAAGTCCAAACCTGCGTCGGGGGCCGTATTAGGGTTGGGGCTTGGAGCCTCAGGGTTCGGACCCCGGACCCAGGCGCCTAGGGGAGCTCGCGGGAGGCCAACCCGGCCGCGGCGGGCAACGCAGCGCGGCCGCTTCAAAGCCGCACCCCGCCCCAGGCAGCGGTTTATTATGAAAACTAGGGAAGCTCTTCAACTGGGAGACCCGCAAGGCCCGAGCGCTGAGTACGTCTTAAGTCCTAGCCAGGGATCTTTGAAAGCTAAAAGCTCACTATGAACACATCACCCACGTCTACGCGAAGGCACAGCTTTAAGTGCGAGCTCAGCCCGCGAGAGGGCCGGGTGGGGGCTGCGGAATTGCCGCTGGAGAACGTGGGGCTTTGTCGTGGGGTTGGGGGTTTCCCCTACGCGTCCTCAGGCCCAAAGAGGGCCCTAGGGACCACTCGGGAAACCCTCAACCTTTCCGGAGGGTGCGCCCCCTCTGCGCCCCTCCCCCAATTATAAGAGCCCGCGCGGGAAGGGAAGGTCCTGTCCTGGGCCTGGCCAGGGCCGAGTCTTCACGGCCCTACGTACCCCCAAACAGGCAGCGCCTCCGGGCTTTACTTAGTGGGATTTCTTCCAGGAGAGCGGGCCAAGGGGAGGGAGGGAAGGGCTCTCCGGTGCTCCGAGGACGGCTAAGACCGGGCTTTTCCTAAACACGGTCCTGACTTCTGCCTTTTCCTAAATTTAACCAGCAAAGAAGCTGCTGCTACTCAAGAGCTAAACTGGAGTGGGAGGTTGGGGATCTGCCCTTCCCAGCGCTTCCGCCCCACTCCGCAGCTCTTGGCTCTACTCACAAAGCATCATCGCCTGCTCGACCCCGGGGAAAGTCGGCGACCTGAGACCGAGTGTCTCTTTGGACAGTCAACGAAGGTGGATTTCGCGCGGCGGGATCCCAATTTCCATCCTCCTCAAAGTATCCCCCAAATAAACTTCAAGGGTGAAAGCGCAGCAAAATGAAGAACGAGAGTCTACCTTGGGGAAGGGGATTATCCTATTTTGTTATCTTACATATTATCTGTACTTTTATTGACTTGGTGTAAAATCAATCTGGCTTCTATGCTGGGTGGATAAAAGTGGGGTGGGCTGTGTTGTTCAGCGCTATCGAGAGCCACAGAGCCACTATTCTCACGGCCCCTTGATTGCGGCTCGTAGAAGCAGAGGCAAGCGCTTTCCAACTTGTTAAAATCGAGAGAGCACATTCAAAAAGGAAGAAGGAAAGACTATCCCGGATACTTTAATAACAGGAACAAAGATGACGCGAACCCCATCAAATGAAACAATACTACTTTCATTCAATTGATCGCAAAGTGTCTTCAATTAATAACTTGGCACTTATTTAAAAGGTTTAACAGAGGTGAAACTGAAACATTTTGTACCGACAACACGTCATGAAATAACAGCATCTTCTTTTGCTTAAAATAACTTAATACACTAGAAAAAATATGGCAAATATAAATAATTTGTTTTCATGGAGAACAAATAGTTACAAAGCTCAACCGCATACCAAAGTTCAGTTTAAAAGAGCTTTTCCTCTCTCTTGTAAATTAGAAGAAAAAAGGAGGCTTTCTAGAAAATTGGGATACAGATTGCTTAGTTCGGGGTACCCCAGTTTAAACAGCTACATGAATTGAAACAAAACAAAAAAAATTACTTGAATATACACCTTTGTGAGATAAAATGCAAATGTTGAAAGTCAACCATCAGTTCACACATTATAGCCAAAATAAATTTTGTTCGTGTGTATCAACATATTTTACACAAACCTAGTGCCTGTATCTAGCTGGGTGTTGTTTAAGGTGAGTGTGACAGGATAGAGAGGGCGAACTAAAGCACGGTCCTCAAACAGGACTTCAGGTAACCAGCAAGAGGGAATACAAGAGAAGGGGGAGGGGAAGGGACTCTCACTGAGCACCTACTATGGGTCAGGCACCGTGTGAGGCGCTGTACCTTCGGTATTTCATTTGGTCTTCTCGTTTTCCTTTTCATTTCCCCATTTTCTGCCCACCTCCGTTTTCCTGGGACAAAAATGTTCCCTTTGACTTTTTTCTTTTGTCCCCAGGATCAAAGACGGGGCAAAAAAAAAAAAAATATATATATATATATATATATATAGGTATGTATATATCTATATATATCGATTTCCAGGTATTGTTTTTCGTACTGAAGATGAAAATGAAGTAAGTGCATGAGAGTAAAGTGGCGGGGAAGACACCATCAATGGAATACAAGTAACATGCAAACCGGAATTTACTGTCAGCAGTCTGGACAGTTCTGCCATAATAATTTCTCAGAGAAATCACTGTCTGTGGTATCGTTTTTTTGTATTAATATTTTTTTCCTCTCCTCGTTTTCATACTGTCTTCCCTCTTCTTGCTCTTCCATTCGTGGTGGTCTTTAATGCAAGGCATCTGATTCAACATAAAAGGAGGCCCGCCTCTCTTATCAAATTTCTCGTATTAAAGTGAACTTCGCAGAAAAAAAGGTCAGTTTCAAAACCTGTGAACTTCCCAGCTGCGCACTTTTTTCCTCTTAATTTTTTAAATAAGTATACCTTTTCCTTCTGTTTTGCTATCTTAGCCCGTTGGGGAAAAAAAAAAAACAAAAAAACATACACTTTAATTGGTAACTTCCCCACCCCACCCCCATTCTCTCAAGATTTGTCCAGGTTATTTTCCCATATTTTTAAATGTATAAAATACTTTAATTTTAAAATTTTTTCGTTCCTTGGTTCCTTGGTTTCGTTCCTCTCTCCCACTTCTGCTTCTGCCAAATAGCAGTAAGAAAAAGTTCCCTTTCTTTTTCTGTTTGTCTTTACTACTTTTTTTTTTTTTGCTCATTTTTTATTAACGGGATTTTTATTTCTGTGTAAGAGTCCATCGTTGCAGCTTTGCCATGAGTCACACTCTGCTGTCCCAGCACTCCCTTGTCCAACCTCTCCAGACTGCCCCAAACCCGCCCCTACAAAGGTGAATTCTAGGCCCCTGGGTAGGCGAATGGTCAGGAGCCACAGAGCTGGTGCGCCGTGGGATCCCGGGTACCGTGCGGAGTCCCGCCCTCCGAGTCCGGGATGCAGAAGCGGGCAAGGGGCGATCAGCCCAGCACAAAGAGGCTCAGCTTCGGAGGTCCGGAGGGGTAACGGAGAAGCAACGGGGCGCGGAAGGGGTGCAGGCTGTGCACCACGCTGGAGGCGCAACGTTGGCGTTGGCATTGGCATTGGCGTCACAGACCCAGGGCGGCCGCATGCTTTTTGGCTTTCAGTCTGAGATCGGCGATGCTGGAGTTCTTGCTGGTGGTCTTGGCGGCTGCAGCGGCGGCCACCACAGAGGCTGCGGAGGCTGAGTCCGCGGCCAGCGTGGCCAGCGGCAGTCCGAAGGGCGGCGCCGGGAACATCATGTAGGGCGCGTGCGCGGCCAGGTGCGGATGCAGGTGGTGGTGCGCGTGCGCGACGGCGCTGTCCAGCTGCAGCTGCGCCTGAACCTGAAAGGACAAGGGCGTCACGTTGCAATGACTATCCTAGGGTGACAACAGAATAGAAACAGAGCATTAACAGCGTCCAGCTTGGCTTAGGGGAAGGCTGGGGCGGGGGACAGGAAAGGGCCATTTGGCTGATCTCAGTTTGTTACTGAATCTGAGGCGCCACAGGGATTCTGGAGTGCTCTTAAGTCTCTGCAACTCGCTTAGCGCGGCTGATCTCCCTGGGCATAGGGAACACACGACTGCTGGAATGTGGCCACCCCCTCGGGAGCTGGGCCCATCGAGGGCGACACTGTTATTGTGCTAAAACATCGCCCCCCCTCGAAATAACAATGTTGTACTGGAAAGACAGGATGAGGGCCATTACCTTCCTCTCTAGATGGATGTTGTCAAACACCTCTTAGCTCGCTACTAAAGCACTGGAGTACCAACAAGCAAACCACACAACTTTGTACATCACTGAGGGAAGTTACTGTATCTGCATCACAATTACCACAAGTGTTAGTACTTCTAAACTTTACTGCTAAGAGAATTACCTGGGGAAACTTGTTTAAATGCAGATTCTGATTCAGAAGGTCTAAATTGGGGCCTGAGATTCTAAATTTCTAACAAGCTCTCCTGTGCTGCTGATGCTGCAGACCTGCTGATCACCTTCTGAGTAGTAAGAGTCTACTTTTAAGACCCTTCTCTCTCTTTCTTCAGTCATTCTTTTTCGCTTCAAAACCTAGCATCAAGATACCAGAGTCCTGTGGTGCCAAGAAAGCTAAGATCTAACACTAACCCTCAATATGTGGGCACACCCATGTGTTCCCCCCAGTCCAGGTCACTGGCACTAAGAGCTAATTTCATGACTCATCACAGTCCTAACAAGCAGGGATCCTGGAAAAGGGTCGTGCCCTTAGGTGTGAAGAGTGAGAAATTCAGAGCACTGGGATTTCCCAGGATTATATCACTGCTGCAGGCTGTTCTTTTAAAACATAGTCTTAAAGGTTTCTTTATGGCTAAGAAACACATTGCAGAGGCAGGGCATCCCTGGGAAGACCAGGGCAAGGCTTACCTCTCTACTAGAGATGAAGCTTTGTTTGCAGAGATAGCTTTTAAAAATCAGTCTGAGTTGGGAGTACTTTTATTTATTTATTTATCTTCTATCAGAGGCAGTTAATTTGACTAAGGGGTAGAAAATACCTAGAAAAATATTTATAGAGTTGTCTTAGAAACACCTTAGGACTAACCTCTGCATTGGATCTGACAAAATCTTAATCAAAAGGCTTTTCCTTCCTCTCCCCAACTTCAATAGTTAGTGCATTTTTAAAGGACTGGTTGCTGCCCTCAGGCCTCTGTGGGTTTCCCATGAGGGCAGAAAGGACTAGACAAGTATGCCCCCAACACTCTATAGGTTTTTAAAGGGGAATAGGTCCACTATATCATCTCAAAATTGATTCTCTAACTGCAACTAATTCTAACATTGGAACACCCCTTCAGAGAGCAGGGCATTCAACAGTTCAAGCAAACATCTAGGTCTTTTTACAGCTAAAAATAGGTTCAAACTGGGCTGTAATTACCTGCTGAAATGGCATCCTTAAAGCACCTACGTTGACATAGGGTGCAACTCTACAAGCTTCAAACTGGCTGGCAGCCCCTATGAGGACACCTGTAAAAAATGGGGGAACAAAATCCAACAATATGAGATTAATTATTTCCAGCACTGTATTTCAGGGTTTCAAATGGTACCAAGATAGAACTAATTCCTTTGGAAATGGACTGTTTTCTTCCTAAACTGCTGCCATACTGAAAATAAATGTAATTTACTCCCAAACTTTAGGACTCTCATTAACTAACTGCCTTCAGAGCAGACTTTTTAAATAAAGACCATGGTTATCTTTGAGAAGACTTTTCTGTCTTTGTAATAACAGTATTTCCCATTCTCTTGTTACTTAGAATACCAAGTGTCCTTTGTCTGAGAAGCATACCTTTATGGAGTTGATTTTCTTGTTTTCTACATTTAGCTCTTCGATTTTGGAACCAAACCTACGAGGGAAAAAATAAAACCTAGGTGTTAGGACTTAAATTTTTTTTAATTACAAAAGTATGATGGAAAAAGGATAGTGTTTTAGGCATGGATTGGGAGATGTAGCAAACAATCTTTGAAATATACAGAACAATCTCAATTTCCAAAGTTAAAAATGTAAATGAACAAATAGATAGATTTCATAGACTGTTACAAGATAAATTGTTTCCTGATAAATCACTATTAGTCTTGGTTTCATCTTTCCACATTATAGAGTTCCCAAGTCCTAAAACTCTCTTACTGATACCTGATACCAAAGTGATAATGGGTTTAGATGTTTTCCCAGTAAGACCTGAGAAGAATGTGCTCATTAATAGCTTGTAATATTAATTAGCTTCATCTTCAAGAAAAACCAAACACCAAAGCAAATAGTGACTCTTTTTTTTTTCCTGGGGATGGGGGAAGGGGGATAAGATTGGGGGGAGAGGTAATTAGTGTCATAAAAGCCTCACTACAAAGAAGTTTAGGATTTCTCTGTTCCTCTGTGCAGCACAGTATAACACAGTAGTAGAATAATTGTGCTATTATCATGATAATCTAATTTGCTTCTATAGAAAAAGCTGAAGTTAGGATAGTAAAGAGGCATCCAGAAAAATAGATTTAAAAATTTCAAAGTATAAAGAAATAAAAACCAGCAATAAAGTTCACTTCTTATGAGAAAAATAATCATGTTCTGTAAAAGGGGGTTGTGGGTATGAATCGAGTAACTCCTGTATATTATTTTCTCCCAGATATTATCTTCTTAAATAAACTTGCCAACTTTTAGAAGCAGTATGGCAGATTTTTTAAAATTTCAAATAAAGCTTGCTTTTATAGTCTAATAATACAGCATTATGTTCCAATAATACAACATATTGACTGATTCACAAATTAATGTTAAAAAAAAACATGAAAGTAAAATAGTGTTCCAGAGCTTTGTCTTGTTTTTAGAAGCAAGTGTCATAGTCAATGTAAATCTTCAAAAATTCCCCTGCCATTTAGTGTAATAGAAGGGTAGATTTCATGCCAGGGTGGCATCCTTTGTGTAACTCACATGGCCTGAGGCTTCCAGCCTCTTTTTCCCCTAGTAGAGTTGGAACTGAGCTACTAATGCTCATAACTGTAATAATTATCATCATGACTTTAAGGGGTTGCTGAGCCTCTAGAGACCTCAGTACACAGAGCAAAGCAGAAGAGGCTTAAAAAGGAAGATTCTGCTGTTGATGCTGTGATGACCAAGTCAGCCTATTATTACTTTTCCCCTTTAACTCGACTTCTCTGTTTTTGTCCTGATCCTATTACAAGATGCGGGGAAGCCCCAAAAGAATTGCATAGTTCACTGCAGATGGTGGTCTCTGCGCCGGGAGACCCAGGGAGTATCTGTTACAGTGATACTTTTTAACAGCTGCAGATGTTCAGGCCTAAAACTGCTCCATGTGTTCAAACAAATAATGACCATCATTTTCTCTTATTTTATTATTTGAGCAGAAATACAATCTGAAACATTTAAATTTGTCCTCCACAAGCCTAGGATATGCATGCATTGTATGTATATAATTTTTCATCTTAACTTCCCCCAAAGCCTACTCTTGCCATTACATGAACTGCCACAACCAGTAAAGAAAATCTATTGCCATCCTAATTTGATCAGGTACGATACTTGCTGGGGGTCTTACTTGGGAAATGCCAATATTAAGGTAAGATATGTAGGTTGTTTTAAAATCAAGTTTCTGTAGGTTCAGTTTCGCTGCCTTGGTTAAGTGAGGGAACAAAGAGTGACCAAAATGCATTTATTTCTCCGCTGTTTCACACACAGTTTGAGATCGACCGCTGACGGCAGACTGTAAATTTCTGCATTTAACAGTTGCTAATTTCCTTTATAGTCTGTACATCTATAAACCTAATTGGCATATCCGCTTGGCAAACCTAGACCCTGGAGCAGACCCTCAAGGAAACCCAACTCCAGCGAACAAAATATTCGTTGTAACTTTTAAGGCATTCAGAAGATAAAACGTTTTCTGTGGGACTTTTTTTTTTTAAGGCTTATAAAAGTAGGCCCATTAGGATTAAACCACATTAAAGGCACCGGGAGGCGAGGGGGGTGTGGTTTATAGAAACTCTGGGAGCAAGCCCAGCACAGCTTTCTTCTGCTGAGAACATATGTTCGGATGGGGAAAGGGGGGGGGGTGTATAAGACTAAGATCTACTTCGAAAAATAAGACCTCTAGTAAAGACATCCCTTCCTTTTACACCGCCCTTTAGGCACTTGAACCCGCACCCTTGGTGTCTGTCCCCCAAGGCGCCTCTCCACCCCCTCCTCCTTCCGGGGGCCCAGCCTCCATCTCCTCACAGCCAGGTACCTGCACTCGGGCCTCGGAGAGCCCCAGCCGTTGGCTCAGTTCTTCCCGCATAAAGGCGTCCGGATAGTGGGTCTCGTCAAAAAGCCTCTCCAGCTCGTTGAGTTGTTCCAGGGTGAAATTAGTCCGACTTCTCCTCTGCTTGATTTTGGTCTGGCCTTCGTCCTCCATCCCTTTCGCATCCTCTTTGCGATCCTTTAGCTCCGGGGACACTGGAGGGGGCACCACAAAATGCATGTCCACGCGCGCACACAGCACACACACACGCACACACACACACGCACACAACACAACAAATCCCATTACCAGATCTGTTTCAAGAAGGATGGAGGATCCTGCCCCTTCCCGGAGTTCCTGTCCTGTCCCTTACCCCGCCAGGTGCAAGAGGATCCTGGAGACTCGAAAAGATCAGCTCTGGGTGGCACACACGGGCAAGGCGGGCATTCACCGACCCATCCCCTCTACAACCGCGGCCTCCGCTCACCTGCTCACTGTCCGCCGCACGGCCCTCCGCCTCCCCGCGAACACCAAACCCGTTCCACTCACCCTCTACCGCGGTCACTTCCTTCCACGCACGCACGGAAATCCAAAGCGCCCGCCCGGCCCGTCCCCGAGCGCGATGTCGGCAGAAGGGCTCGGCGAGGCCACGCACTGGCCCCTCACACCCACGGCTCTCTGAGCGCTGGGCCCTTCCCGGGCCAGCTTTGGCCGCCGCTGGCCGTCTGTCTGTCTCAAACTTGCCGGTCTAATTTGGTAACAAATGGGCCGAAGGGTCGCAGCGGGATAACAAGACCCGTGTGCTGCGCGGTGGTGGGAGCCGCATCCCCGGCGCTCGGTGCTGAGCCAGCGCACGGGCCAAACCCCACTGACCGCCCATGGGCCTCCAAGCAGTCCCCATCCCCGTTGGCGGCCCCGGGTCGCCTGGGCAGAGGCATCCACGCCATGTTGGCAGTCTGGAGGACTCGCTGCCCACGCCGGGCCAGCAGGCCAGAGGCAGAAAACTAGCCTCCGGTGGCTCGCGGAACAAACCGCTGCCTCCGTGGTCTCCTTCCCTCTCCCCATTGGAAAGGACGATTCGACCCTAAACGCTTAAACCCACAGAGATCAACAGGTTCAAGCGGAACATTCGCGATCCTCGGTTTCTATTGGTTACTCAAAGCCTTTTCATGCATCCACCAGCTCGGATGTTTAATAAAATATGCATTTTTTTTTTCCTGCTCTGGGTTTACACACATCCGATGCTACTTTCCTGTTCTTCCTTCTGCTCCCTTTAAAAACAGGAGCTCTTCAAGTGTCAGCACACAGAGATACCCGAGGGATATGGACACACACATATATTTAGGCCAGGAGGCAGCGTGGTCAGGGGAGCCGGTATCAACATAGGTTACCCTCTGCACCCTCCATTCTCTGCGCCTGAGTCGGAGGTTTGGGCTTTAAAGGTGTCAAATTTGAGTTTAAATAGTCGAGGGAGGCCTTTGCAGTTTTTCCCAGCCCAGGTTCCCGATCGGCATGGGTATTAAAAATCATTTGCAGAAGAGCCGGCCTGCAGAGAAAGGAATACTTGCCCTGAGCTTGGGAATCAGCAATCCCAGGACCGCGTCTGCCCGCGGTGCTGGCGTACCCAGGGCCCGGAGCTGCCGCTTCACACCCCGGAGGCTGCTCTGGGCCCCCAGACAGTTCTTGCTGACACTTTCCAAATTTAGGAGGACCTGGTGCCGGGTCTGCGGAAAGAAGAGCCTCTAGATCTCACCCCAGCCTGGCATGCTCACTGTGATGGTTCTCAGTGTGGCCGGCCTTTCTAGTTCTCAGAGTTCGTTTTGTGGACATGTGCCCTTCCTCCTCGGAAGCCAGTGGATTACATTGTAGCAAATATTCGAAGCCAAGTTAACAGAAAAATATTTCCACTGAAAGTGTAATGAAATTTGAATATGAAACACACTCCTTAGATTCTGCCAAAGGGGTGAGAAGGCTTTGTCTATTTTGTATCATTGACAATGGATGGCTCTCAAACTTTTGGGGCTTCAAAAATAAACATGTCCACATTTCCAGTTGATTAATAGACTTAATATAATCTTTATTTTTCCCCCAAATTTCCACTTATTGGCCTAAACAGGAACAGACCGTGTTATAAACAACTTAATTGCTTGCTTAAATATGTGATTCTACGCATGTCACATATTTTCTTAATTGGAAAAATATGGCAGCACACCAGTTACTGCAGGGACCAAGTGCCAAATTAATTTTATTGTACTCCTTTGAATTGATACAAGACGCTCTCTACCATTTAGATAGAGCCGTTTGGTAACATTTTGCTGGTATTAAAGGATTTCCCCCTCAAAACCAGAGTATTGGAAGATGCGAAGCAGTAACGGAATGGTGTAAATATTGAAAACAAAACAAAACAAAACAAAAACCAAAAAAAGGAGCCTAACGAGTCACCCAAGAGAAACAGCACAGTCTGGACCTTCGCCTGCCTGGCTTCATTCTACCTTCATAGCTTAAAGGAAACGGGAAGTTTGGGCCCCCAAGATCCAGGGATCCAGGGTCTTCGCGGAGTTCGAGCGGTTCTTAGCGGCGGCCAGAAACCTGGGGGGGGAGGGTCCCGAAGGTGAAATCTCATACGCATATTCATTCGCTCCCTCTCTCCTCTTTCTCAGGCCTAGAAAAGGGATCCCCGCAAACTTGGCGCTAGACGCTAACCGTAATCTCACCGCCCGGCCCCGCTGCTGCCGGCGTCGCTACCCGCCCCCGGACCCGCCAACTTCCCCACGCGCCCGCGGGCCGTCTGGGCTGCGGCCCCGTCCTGGGGTTGGTGAAAATACGTTTCAGTGGAATGGGAAGAGCGGGAGCATCTGAGAAGGGCGCGCGCAAACCCCACACGCCCCACCTCCCCACACACACTCGGACCCCACCCACGACCGTGCACACCATCCGACTCCCACCCCTCCATCATCACTCCAGCTAGCAAACTCAGCTACAAGGGCCCTGTCCACGTCCCGCCCCACAACCCGCTGGGCCTCGGGGTCCTCTCCCGCCTAGAGGAGTCAGGAAGGCGGGAAGGGGGACCGCGGCCGGGGGTCAGGCCATTACCCTCGGTGAGCCGCGGGCTGCCCGGCTCCCTGCTTCTCTCCGCGGCGCCCATGTCCAGCTCCCGGACGGGAGAGCGCCCTCCTCCAGCTCCTCCGCCTGCTCCTCCTCCTCCTCCTGCACCTCCTCCGCCTCCTCCGCCTCCGCCTCCGCCTCCTCCGCCGCCGCCTCCGCCGGCCGCCCGGACTGCCGGGCTGCTGCGGTCGTCGCGGCCCGGCTCCGCGCAGCCGGTCGGCTCCTTGGCCCCGCGCAGCGGCCCGCTCTCAAGCACCTCGCGATAGGTGATCGCCTCCTTCTTCTCCTTCACTTTCTGGTCAAAAGACTTGGAGACGAACGCCGTAAGTTCTTCCATCGCCGCAGACGCCCTTCAGCCTCGCGCTCAACCTCTTCCAGCCGAGCCCCGCTCTTTTTTTCCTCCTCCTTTTTTTACTGCTCCAGCCCCCCCAATAATAACACATCAATGGGGCAGGGGGTGGGGGAGAAGAGGGAGGAGGAGGAAAAAGAAGATAAAGAAGAGAAGAAAGAAGAAAGAGGAGAAGGAGAAAAAGAAGTAAGAAGAGGAGGAGGAGGAAGAGGAGGAGGAGGAGGAAGAGGGAAGGGGCGGGGGCCGCCGGAGGGAAATGGGAACTGATGCTTCCCTGCCCGAGCGCGCTTGTTCAATGTTAAGATCTTTGACAATTCTTCCTGCGGAGAGTTCAGATCTGATAGCAACGCTGCGCTTGAAGTCTCACTATTTATACTTCGCCAAGGCGGCCCCTTGTTCTGAGTAAATTACCTCCCTTCGCAACTCCGAGGGAGCCCCTTCCTGGGAAGCACCCGCGCCACTACCTGGGGTGGGGGTGGGGGAGTGGGGGTTAGTGGGGGGAGAGAGAGAGGGAGCGAGAGGGAGAGAAAGGGAAGAGAGGGAGAGGGAGAGAGAGAGAGAGATTGAGATTGATTAAGGCTGGAGTCCAAGCAGGCTGGGGCTGGAGTGGGAGGGCAGGGAAGGGGGAACGGGAGGGGGCGGGAAGAGGCAGGTCCCAGGCCGTCCGGGTTTCCAGATAGCCTCGGCCGCCTGCGCTCTTGGCCATTAATCCAGGATTGACAAGAATCCCTAATTAATTTAATTAGGCGTGGATTTTGCGTTGGTGTCAAGACTTAGTTAAACACTGGGGAGCTGGACCTACTCCGCTAGGGCGTGGCCAAGAGGAAGCTGACAAGTGCAGGGCTCCCGGAGTCAGTCTGGTATCCCGACTCCGCTGCAGACCCTACGTCCTCGCCCCGCGCCGGCGAGCCGCGCAACTAACTGCCGGGCTCCGCGTTGCTGCCCGGCACCCCGGGCCTGCGTCAGCGGGCCCGCACCCCAGCTCCGTATCCCGACCTAGTATTCCAGTTCTCCACCTCTGCTCCTGACCGCGGCACCCACCCCACCTACACCTCGCAGCTCGGCACCTTGGCTTCACAACCCTGCCCAGACTCAGGGGCCTCTACGGCTCCTTTAGAGGCTTCCTGCCCCGCAGCCAGAGCTGAGACGGGGTCTTCACCAACCTCCTCGCCTTGGGGAATTTGCGATTCACCTCACTACTTGCGCCCTGGAGCCCAAGCCGACTCCTCTATGCAAACCCGCTCGAAGGGGCCGGTCCGTTTAACACATTTCCCGAGCAGATGTTCCCTGACAGATTCCATTTTAAAGTGTTTCCTTAGCGCCAAGTCAAGGACAGACTTCGTTCCCTTTTTGAGGTCTCAGGATCCTCACCCCATCTCCCACGTAACTAAACTCTCTGTATCCGGACCCCTCCCAAAATCAACTATACGAGCTCTTCTTTAGCATCCTGGGAAACGTTCTAGTTGAGGTTAATGATTTTGAAAAGCAAGTGATTATCCTTCTTTCAAAATAAATCCACGTTAAGTTTTTGCCCCATCTCATTTTATTTATTATGAGCTATTCAAAAATAAATGCTTGCCGGGAGAGAGGTCTCTCGCTCCCTCTCTCTCGCTTTCTTCCTCCCCCTCTCCCTCCCTCGACTATTTTAATCGAAACAGTTAAATGGAAGGAACGTGTATTCCCGAGTCACTTGTATTGTGCAGGACAAAGCTTGCTGTGAGAAGCGTGGCCACATAGGTATCTCACAAAAGAATATTTACATTTGGAAAGTTATATTTGTTTGAGTGTGTGAACAAGTATACCTTGTTAAGTGGAGCTTTGGGGACATATTCAAGTAGTCTGTGCTAATAAAGGCTTTCTGGTGTTAAAGGTAACTTGTTCATTTTCTTGGTTCTAATACTTGAAGTAAAAATAAAAGCAATTACAGAACTTTGATATGTACTCGTATATCTTCCACCCATTGATGAAGGCATCAGCACAAAGTTAACATAATTTGAGAAGTTCCATCAAAGCATCCTGAAACCTGTAAAAAGAACACAATGAAAACTTAATATATTAGTGTTTCTAGAATATGTGTAAATAGAGGCTCTATATAACTTTATGTCATACTGCACTACTCAGATTAAAATGTTCACATTTGGCGAACTTAGGATGGAAATCATACTTTTTAGAAATATTACATCGCTTTTTTTTCTCCTAAATTCTGAAGTTATCTTTTTTCTTTATGAAAACGTTTCATTTATTGCTACTTTTAGGGGAAATAATTAAAATCTTTACGTTTCCAGAGCAATAGCTTTTAGGTATTAATGACTTATGAATGCTCACTTTTATTTTATGAAGCTCCAAACGTGATAGAAATAGTCATACTTTCCAAAAGTTATATTAATTTAGAAACATGATTTTACATTTTAATCTTGGGCTATTATTTGTAAACCCCTCTAATTCTGATATTGTCAGAGGGGAATAACCATAAAATTTTAATCCTTTATGGAAACCCATTTCTAAGGTTATTTAGCACAGTGACCAGAAAGAGCTCTCAAACTGAGGAGTTAAATACTACTCACAAATAGCTCCAAAATACCCACTATTAGAAGTCTGGTAAGGGATCAAAAGACTCACTAGCTATGCCCCCCACCCCCACCTCCCTTCAAGCTCAAGAGTTTTAAGTCTGATCTCAAATTCCATCTACTGAGCTTGAGGGAAAGACGATCACTTTAAAGGTAATCAGGGAAGGCTCAGAGACAATCGTGTGATTCACACCAACTAGATATGCCCTTAGATTTTCCTGGAGTATTGGCTCTTTATATTTAGAAATAGTATATTTAGAAATAGTGGTGTTGAAATGAGATGGAGTTATGAGAGATCGGCATTGTCTGATCAAGGATTCCACGGGCCTAAGGCAAGTTTAGCTAAAAAACAAAACAAAAACAAAAACAACAAACAAACCAAAACCCAAGATTTTGAAGTCATATGCTAAAAAATGTGCATAAAGTTCTAATGATTCTGTTTTATTAAATAGTAAATATTTTTCAGAAACAGGACATTTCAAAATGCAGTTTTGGTTAAAAAAATGATAGTAAAGCTCAGTTGACAGCTTGCAGACAGATATACAAGAGCCAATAAAATTTAGGACCCCAAGAGTCCCTCCAGCTCTTGAATTATTTAAAATAAACATGTAGTGTTGTAGTTAAGTTCTAAAATGGTCCCTCAAAAGTTATTATTTAAGGTACAGTCATTTATGACAAATATATTTCTGGAGCTGATTTTCACTATCTGCAGAAAACTGTAACTTGAGTATCCTGCAGTTGTGAATGAGTTGGTTCTCACAGTGACCCAAAACCAAGGCCAACAGTTTATCCCATGTCTTTGCGTACTTACAGTAAATAAAGAATGATGTTCATACGAGGACAGATAAATAACGTGGTGTGTTACAGAACATGCTGAATCATTTTGATTTCTATTGGTTTAAATAACAAAAACCTAAACACTTCTTTTACAGAAGAAATCTCCTCTCCATGCCTCGGGCAGCGTTCCCCCTTTCCTCTATCAAGCAGTTACTTTAATGTGAGAAACTAATTTGCACCCAACCTGTGAGTGCCGTCACCTTCAGGGCAGAAGGAACACCGACTTTTAATGCATTTTTGCAAATAAATCATTACAATGTAATCACACACAACTCCAAACAGACGCACTCTCATGATTTATAGTTGGGCGAGTTTCCTCCTTCAGCTTAAGATAACCAATTTTGCTGCGCATTGGTGTCTTCAACATAATTTACTAAATAACGCAGATTTGTTTACTAATTATCTGTGACGATAAGGACGATTACTAAGTCAACAGCACTCTTCAGTCCACATCTTTATTGGTTTTTGGTAATAAGAAAATCAAATAAACAAGCAAGCAAGCAAAACCAACACCAAACAAAAAATTGGCGGCGTGACAATCTATTCCTCTGGCACTCCTCTAACGCCTGGCAGCCTCCATCGATGCATTCGAAGGCTCGGCTGATGCTGCCTGGCGCTGGAACCAGGAAGGCGGTGAGCTTAAACTGAAGCAAGTTTGGAGGACGTCGGGAGCGCCTAGATTTGAAGAAACGTTTCCAGGTTTGCGAAGCCAGCACACCACCCGGAGGTGTGATTCCCGAAGGCCGGGAGCCAGGTGATGCCCGCGTTCGGGGCTTGGGAGGAGGCGCCCGCGTTTGCGGGGCTCCGAGGCCCGGCTCCGGCAAGAGACGGCGCGGGGCCTGGCGCAGTCTGTCTGGGAGACGAGGGGGTGGGCGGGGGCCCCGATGTGTGCGGCGCCATGCAGTGCGCATGCGTCCCGCACCTGGGGGTTTCTGACCCTCAAGGTCCAAGCTTTGGCCTAACGGTAGTGGGGACTGTAAGTTGGTGCGAGGTCGCAGGCTTCAGGCTAGGCCCTCTGTCTGAAGGTGGTGAGAGAGAGAGTTAACCCGCTCTTCGGACCCTTCCCCCACCTTTTATCTCACCCTGCCTCCATCCCATGTCCCTGGTCACCGCTTTTGGGTTTATGGGCGCGTCTTGGAATACGTGTCCCGTGCTTCATCACTTAGGGTGCAGCCAGAGAGGTCTTAACCTGATGCACCTTGCCCCCTACCCACTCCGCTGTTTCTACTTCAGATCCACTCCCTCTTCCAATTCCCCAGATTCTTCCAGGCTCACACTAGCTTTCTGAGAGGACCGGTGGTGCAGGGTGAAGTAGAATTTTTCGTCCTTAACATTTAAGTATACTTGCCTTAAACACTCAGTGTCCTCAACTTTAAGACTTGTGGCTTTGTGGTCATAGATCGAGTGCATATGGCTACTCTTAAACTCTCTTTACTTTGGTGAGATGTTATAATGTACTGTATATACATGTTGATTGCTCTTGATTTAAGGTCAGCCTTAATATAATTTCTCAGAAGTTACATGTTTTTAAATACACAGTGGAAGCCTAAAAGAAAATTTTTTTATTTTATATTTTTGCATTTTCAGAATTAGCAGTAACCTATTCAGATATGCGTCGTCACAAAAAAATGTTCAAGTTGTTAACTTTGACCCAAAAACTCTTTAAGTGAAAGAGATATGCAGAGTTCTCAGGTTTAAGGACTGGAGCAGGTGTTACAGGTGCAACCTTGTAGGGGAAACTGGGTATCCTTTGAGAGCCCTCTAGCCTTAGAGTCTATAAATATTCACTTTCTTTGCAGCCAAAGGTGATGTCCTGCTAGATGGTAGCACTTTATTACTATATATTCTTCAATAAGAGGGCTAAAAATGTTTGAAATTGAGATAAAGGCAGTTGGCACTTATTAATTGCCTTACTAACTCAACCAGTCTCAGGAAAGAGTTGTGTTATGAGTTCTAAAACTTACATAATGAAATTGTTATAGTAGATGTATAGGCATATTTTCTGCTTTAATTTTTAAACCAGAAGTCCTGTGACTAATAATGATTTTAAAAAGAGATGTTAATCTGCAAATTTCTAGTTGTGATTAGAGGAGTGTTTTGACAATTCTCTCTTTGTTGTGCTGGTTATGCTAGAATTTTACCTCTATTTATTCGTGGATTTCTTATGCTAAATGGTGTTAACCCCATTTTTACTTTTTTCTACCTCTTTGAGGTGGATTTCCCATAGACATGACTGTTCTTTTCCCTTTTTCTGCCATGTGTTCAAGATAAAAAAGATTATAGTTCGATATACTAATGAAGGAATAGTGGAGAAGTAATTATAAACTGTTAGGTCTCTAAGAATCTTTGTTCTCTCTAACTGTTTTCTGAAAGAGATAACTTTGTTGTACCTTAATAACCAGACAAAGGAACTACTTGTCTATGCTTTTGAACTTTCTTTTGGATGACCTCATTTTTGATCCACATCTTTAGCCACCTAAACTTTGCAATAAGATGTTTTTGTAAATTGATGTTCTCTGTAGTGGAAGTAGTTGGCTGAAGTTTGCAACTATGAGACTGAACTGGCATACTGGAGACTAGAGTGAGAACAGAAAACCAAGAGCTATCTCTCTGTTACCTTTTCTGTTTATAGATTGATTGAAAATTGTTAGCTTATGGGACTCTAAAAATCTTTGCTTGACTTATTATTGCCCTTACCAGAAAGAGCTAGCTATTAATGTGTCTTTCCACGCATTGCACCTTACCAATGGAGTTAAATATAGAGTTCTTCCTTACTAGGAGTGTGAAACATAAATTGACCACCATAACTTGAATGAGAAAGTGTATTTAATTATATGCTACATCATGGAAATTATGCTACATATATATGGACATTATGGAAATCCAGAGGTTGTTGCCTTACAGCTGCCGACCCATCTGTTCCTTGTACCTTTCCCATGACATCACAAGGAAGTGTCTCAACAAACTGAGACCCGATGGAATGATATTGGTCATTGTCACATCCCGCATGACAGGCGGTGGATGAACAAGAAGGGCAGCGCAAGGTGAATAAATGCAGCAGCCAAAAATAAGTTTCAAGCGGGGCCAAGGGGTTCCAGCCTCATGGACTGAAAAAAGCCCCAAATCGGGTCACCTTGGAGCTTTTATTGGTGATTCTACAAGGTGTGTAAGGCATGTATGGGGAAGTAAAAACCTTTCCTCTTTCCAAGATCTGAGATTATCACACCTTAGAGCTGTTCCTGAAAGTCCCCATTGTGTTCCAGCATGTATTATGCCTTTACACATACATATATATCCCCAAGGCAAGGTATACATTAAGGGAGGGAATGGTTGAGCTCATTCCATCAGATCAAGGAGGGAATGGTTAAACTCATCCCATCAGATCTCAGGCTAAGCTGTAGTAGGAAGCAAGTCAGCCAGCAGGCAAGCGATTGACCTCAGGGTGAGAAGCTGTGCCTTAATCTCTGTAGAGCCCAAGCTCTCTCCTGATGGCCCTTATGCGACTGTGCCTGTCTTAGGTTGTTCCTCCCTTGAGGAATCTTACCCATCATTGACTAACCAACCATCCTCCAGGGCCCTACAGGGTGATGTGAGGTATTCTGTGCCCCCATGGCCTCCACGCTTAGCTCCTGCCTTAGGAAGTCATGGGGAATACATGAGGGGACAAATGGTTTGGCAGTTGTAATGCAACAGGTCATTCCCCTTAATGGATGGTTTCACAACATGACTCCATCCCCTGTGGTTGGCACAGTATGTGTTGGATCACAATGGAGACTTTTGGGAAAGCAGCCATGAGGCACAAAGCTCACCATGGAAAACACAGTTTCACTTCCTCATATGTCCACTAATAAAAGCTATGTGTTGGCCTGATTCGGGGCTCAGTCCTTGAGGCTTGAGTCCCTTGGCCTGGCTTATACTCTCTCTATTCTTGGCTACTGTCTTTCTTCACTTTGCGCCACCCTTCTTGCTCCCACAGCTTTTGTCATGCAGGATGAGACGAGAGGTAAGTATATATCTAGAGTGATGAATAAGAATTCAATGCCTGTCATTGATAGAAAAGACAATTTTTGGATATACTGCTGATTTGCTCTTAGTCTTCACTTCCTTTTCTCAATAAATATTTGAAGTTAATAAAGAGATATGGTGGCTTTTTGCTTTCTCTTACTGAGATTAATTATACTTTTAATTTTTCAGAAATGCAAATGTATTACTCAAAAAAAAAATAGTTTTGTGTACCTTAGAGAAGTGGTTCTCAAACTTTTTAGTTTTAGTATCTCTTTATGCTCTTCAGAATTATTGAGGCACCCCCCCCCCCCCGGAAGAACTTTAATCTGTGTGGGTTATTATCTATAAAAATATTGCCTTACTAGTTATTAAAACAGAAAAATTCGGCATATTTACTAATCTATCTCAAAATAACAATAATAAACTCATGGTAACATAAACAACAATTTGATATGAAAAGTAACTATATTTTCCAAAACAAGACATGCTTAGTGAGAAAAGTGGCATTATTTTCCATTTTTGCAAATCTTTGATGTCTAGCTTAATAAAAGACAGATGCTTAGATCACCTTCTGCCTTCAATTTGTTGTGATGAATTGTTTTGATTGAAGTATAGGCAGAAAATATGTATTGGAAAAACTATAGGAAGAAAATCAGTATTAGAAAAAGTATTTTTTGTATTAAAGTATAGTTCTACCCAATATATTAGTTTCAGGGAAAAGTAGTATTTTAATAGCCTTTTCAGATAATTACTTCTTCGACACTACACCAAAACTTGACAAGTAGTAGTTTTTTAAAGGTTGACTGCAATGTGGTATTTGAAACCACATCGGTGACCTTTTCATACTCTATTACTTTAAAATCTATTGGTCTCTGTTGCACTGTGAATGAATTTTTTTTTTTACCCATGAATGTTTCTGTGACATCATGCATTGGCCTGCTGGAAAATACTGGTTCATCGAGTTATGCATCTTTGCATATTTATTTATTTATGCAAAATAAATGTTGACACCCTTTCTTATATAATATTAAAAAAAAGTCACATTTGTTAATATCACCACTGATCTTACCAGAGAAATCTTTAAGTGCTTGGAAGTCTCATGATAGCAGATGCAAGTTATCCAAAATTCTATTTTTGCTTGAGAGCTCAGATTTTAACATTGGGAACAAATAATGTCAGTTTTTCTTAAAGTGAAAGACTTCATTTTTGAGAAAATGGCTGCCAAATATCCAGGTCTGAATAATTATAGTTCTTTAAAATAAAAATAGTGTTTCATGATAAAAGCAGATAGTTCAATTTGCAATTCAGGTGCACAAATGCCTTTTCTCAGGATAACCATCATTCTTCAATATGCAGCAACAGTTAATGTGTATTTCCCATTTCATCACACAGAATATTAAAAAGTGTGCTCAAGTGTTGAAAGTTGAGATAAAAATATTTTACTGCTTTATCAAGGACATTTTTAAGAATTGCCCTTTTATTTTTATTTATTTATTTTTATTTAACTGTGTGTTGCAGTGAAGAATGCAATGACTGCTACTACAGTTTGGTGCCATTGCTTTCATTTCTATTAAGGCACCAGCAGTTTTGCCTACTATTGCTTTTACGTCATAAGTAAAAGCACATAGTAAAAAAAGGTAAATCATGTGTTAGTATTATAATGAAAGTAGTTTTTACCTCTTGGATCCCCTGAAAGGGTTAGGGATCCCCAGGGATCTATAGACTCCACTTTGAGAACTGCTGTTGTACTAGAATGTAAGCTCCTCAAGGGCAAGGATTTTTGTCTCTTTCTTGTTCACTGATGTATTTATCACTTATACCTAGGCCTGCTATTATCCTGGGATGTTTTACCTAATTCTAGTGTCAGGTCACTTATTTTCTAAATCTGGGTCTTTTTTGGTTTACTGTTTCCTTTCGATGGAGTGTAAGGTATAATTTTGAGATTTTGCATATTTGAAAATGTCTTCCTTCTGATCTCATATTAGATCAGTGACTGGGCTGTGTAGAGATTCTAGGTTGAAAAGCATTTTCACTTAAAATTTTGAAGGCAAACCCCCATTGGTTTTCTGTATTGGTGTTGAGAATTGTGATTCTCCCATTTTTTTTTTCTCTTTATGAATTTCTAGGATCTTCTATATATTCCTGGTGTCTGAATTTTTATGAGATATGTCTGGTGTATGTCTTTTATAATTCATTGTCCCAGGGATATGGGGCAGTTCGTGTCTTTTAATTGTGGAAATTCATTTGAATTATTCTTTGGATATTTTTCTTTATCTCTTTTGTCTGTTCTTTTATAATAAAATGTGTATCATTGGATATTGGACTTCTAGGATTGATCCTCTTTTACCTCCTATTTTTAATCTTTTTCTGAATACTTTCTGTGAGTCCTTTGACATTGTCTTCTAATCCTATATTGTATTTTTAACAAATTATCATTTTTTTTTACAAAATTTTAAACTTAACCTCTTGTTCTGTGGATTTCCTCCTATTCTTGTTCGTTGGATTATCTTCTCACATGTTTCTGAAGAATTAACTGTTTAATTTAATAAATTAATTTATTTTCCTCGAAGTTTTCTTCTGTGTGTTCCTCGTTTACTCCGAGTTGCTTTTTTCCTTTCTGTTTTGGTTTCTGTCTTTTATGATAAAGGCTTTCATCATGTGATTGCCTTTTTGTTTATTTGTTTGTTTTTGTATAATCACTAAAAAGTTAACAGGCAACTGGTTTACAGAAAAAAGTTTAAAGTTTGGGCTTGTTAACTGGTGGTCTTGCCTATGTGGTTATTGGGTAAGGGTCTGGCCTTTTTTGGAGGTACCTTCAACCACTTACAGTATATCTTTTACCAGGTACTGTTCAGTTTTTGCATAGTTGAATCCTCTGCCAGACATCTCAGATCCAAGCACACAGCAAGCTGCGGTATTTACCATTAGTTGTAGACTTTAGGTAATCCCTTTGACTTTCAGTTGATCATTTCTTCGGCTCTCTTTTACTGTGCTCCTGGACCTGATGCTTTATTGTTTTGTTATTTTTCCAAAATAAACCACCTCTCCTGGGATTGGGAAAGAGAGGTCACTTCTCTGGTTTGGATGGGGAAGGGGACCTGGGAGACTACTTCTTTTATGTACATTCTACCATTTCCTTTGTTTTTTAGTTGCATGCCTCATTGTGCCCACTGTGGTAACTGGTATCTGAAATTCCTGATTCTTTCTGATATTTGCTATGTGAATTGGCTTTTCTCTTGTTGGAATTCTCTGCATTTGCTTGGTAGTCAGCTGTCTTACTCTTAAGTCTTCCATCTGTTTTTCATTTGCTAAAAATTTGTTGACATATCTTGTCTACTGTTGCTGTTGTTTTCTAGTCTCATTATCCTTGTGAATTTATGCTTTTACTCTCATTTTAGTGTTTTTTTTTTTAACAAGATAATAAGAATGTAATGAAAACTCATGTTAAATGGTTACTTGTGGATAAAGGAAATTCTTAACTGCTTAAAAGTGAAAACAAGAAAGGAAGAAAAAGCCAGGAAGTAAGAAAATTTAGATGATTTTTTTTCACTCAGTTATGTTCAAATTCCTTAATGGAAACACACACACACAGACACACACACACACACGCAGTTATATATTGTGGATATGGATATAATCGTATATATTATGTAGACATTTAAATATGCATGTATATGTATGTATAATTTCATAATTGTAGTATTTTGAAGCTGGAAAGGATCATGGTGATCCTTTACCCAGTGCAGTTTCATTTTTCAATCCAGAAACTGGCTTAAATATGCTAGTGATTTAACTGATTTACTGAAAGTTTCAGAAACAAGATTTCCCAATGTTTTGTTGAACTATAAAATGTTAGAAATGTGAACAACTTGGAGCTTCAGAACATTATATATTTAAAGTCTATTTCTGACTCTCGGTAAATAGCATAAAATTTTGACTTGAATTTTAACAGCCGTTTTCACCCTGTATTGCATTGGAGTCAGGGAGGGGATGGCTCACCTGACAATTCTGAAAACAAAGCTGTAATTTAACACATTGCTTTGTTGATAGTAATGATATTTAACTTATTTTGAATAAATATTAAAGGAAAGTATGAGATTTTTGTTTATCGGATTCATTAACCATTTATCTTAACCGTTGCATAGGATAGATCTTGGTTTTATGTGACAATGAAAGATAGCTAATAACTAAATGTCATTTAAAAAAAAGATTGCAGATAAGAATCTGAAGGCTATATTTACAGTAAGACAAGTAAGCTTCTTATCAGTTGGGTTAATTTCCTAAATGCAAAAAACTTAAGTTCTATTTCTGTATGTTTTCTTAAAATTTCTTTACTAAATGTACAAATATCACCATAACTATATAGAAAATAGTTTTTTAAAAAAGTTATCCAGTTTCATTATTTAAATATTATCAATTTTCATTTTTGCTCTTATTCATAGTGCATATTTTCTTAAATTGTAGTCTGTAGATACAGTTTTAATAATGCTATAATGGATATCATTATGATTATATCTTTATTTTATGAAAAACTTTTCAGATATATTCCTAGAACTAGGATTGCTTTGTCCAAAAAAAAAAAAAACCCAACATTTTTTATGACTCTTTATTTAAATTGTTAATTGCTTTCTGGAAGGATTATAATACCACCACTTTTTTTTTGTTTTGTTTTTTTAATTTATTTTTATTGTTAGGCTTATTGGTGTGACATCTGTTAGCAAGGATTACATAGGTTTCAGGCATACAATTCTATAGTGCATTGTTAAGTTATTGTATAGTAAGTTCACCACCTAATGTGACTTCTCTTTCCATCACCATATATTTAGCTTCCCCTCCCTCTTCTCCCACCCCCTCCCCTTTATCCCCTCCCTAATCCACTCATCCCCCAAAAAACATTAAACTATTGATTGTGTCCATGGGTTATTTGTTTGTTTGTTCATTTCTTTTTTCTTTGTTGCTTTCAGTTTTATATTCTGCATATGAGTGAAGTCATACAGTTTTTAGTTTTTTCTGTCTGGTTTATTTCACTAAGCATGATGATCTCCAGGTCCATCCATTTTGTTGTAAATGGCAATATTTCATCTTTTCTTATAGCTGAGTAATATTCCATTGTGTATATGTACCACAGCTTCTTTATCCAGTCATCTGTCGCAGGACACTTTGGTCGTTTCCATGTTTTGGCCACTGTGAACAGCGCTGTGATGAACATTGGGGTACATAAGTCTCCGCAGACTAAGGTTTTCAAGTTTTTTGGGTAGATCCCCAGAAGGGGGATTGCTGGGTCATACCACCACTTTCTGTAGATACTAGCTCTGTGAAGAGTTGACTGGCTTCACAATAACCTCATCAACTTTGGTACTTAACATTTCCTTCCCCAAATTTCACAAGTGAAATGCTGATAGTGTATTGTTTTAATTTGTACTTTGTTGATGACTGATTGTTGAGTTCTTATCCATTTAAAAATTCTGTTATCTCTTGGGAATGTAAAAAGGAAGGATTGGGTAGTTGTTCCCTAAACCAAATATCATATAATGAAAAATGCAACTTAAAATACAAGAAAATTGTTAAAATAAGCTGTCCTCAGGATTGGCTCTGTGAGAGACATTGAAAAAATTTAGGACAAATTTAAGTTGTTCATAAACTGTAAAACCAGTTAATTGATAATCCTAGAAGACTGTACTGGAGCTGATTCTCATGTCTTGTGAAGATGCCATGTACATTTAAAATTCTACTTTTAAGACTTCAAGAGTTTTTACAAAGTTTAAAAAAATTACTACATTAAATTTCATACAGTGTGCCATTATTTAGGAGTCATTTTCTTTGAATTTAAACTTGTAGAAATGGGACGCCGGTCATCAGATACTGAAGAAGAAAGCAGAAGCAAGAGAAAAAAGAAACACCGTAGACGATCATCTTCAAGTAGTTCTTCGGATAGTAGAACATATAGCCGAAAGAAAAGTGGAAGGAAGTCAAGGTCAAAGTCAAGATCTTGGTCCAGAGATCTTCAGCTTCGCTCACATTCTTATGATAGAAGGTGATTTTCATAATTTTTACTTACATAGTAATGAAAGTGACATTCTTTAAAATTTTTATGTTTTTGTATTTGTAATTTTTCTGAGTAAAATATTTTTATTTTAGTAGTTGCATGTGAGGGTTAAATACCAACCTAAAAATTGATTAGGTGGTTTATTTTTTGGCCAGGCCCAGCCTATGAATTCAGTGTCTTCATCCTTTGTCTATTCTTTGTAGACAAGTAGATACAAGCCAGTATAGTTCTCATACTATATTATCTGGGAGTATTTGGAAGGATTGTATACCACTGAAGATCCCTAATGCCTTAATTAGTAGCTGATTCAATCACCGGATTATGAAATCTGTCATCTGACTGTTCAAAAGGAATAACATTTTATCTCTGCTTCTTGGAAGGAGTAAGGCATGATAAAAATCAGATGATTATTTAGATTCTAATCTAGATGATTTCTCCTTAATGCTTATAAATTTTTTTATAGCAATGATACTTGATTATATTTTATTTCAGACGCAGGCATCGATCAAGCAGTAGCTCTTCGTATGGCTCTAGAAGAAAACGAAGTCGGAGTCGTTCAAGGGGTCGAGGGAAATCCTATAGAGTTCAAAGGTCTAGGTCAAAAAGCAGAACAAGAAGGTATGTCATATCAGATATTTACTGCTTTGTAACACACTGTTCACAAATTTAGTGACCTAAAGCAACAATCATATTTTCTTGTGATTTTATAATTTTGACAGCTCAGATGGCAGTTTTCACCTGGGATCACTAATGTGATTGTAGTTAACTGATAGCTTGACTGGAACTAGGTGGTCCCCTGTGGCCTAGTCTGGCATGTAGTGCTGGGTGTTGGCTATTATCTGTGGTGCTTTAGTTTTCCTGTGGTTTCTCATCCTGCATATCAGGAACCACATGTGATGGTGGGTCAGAAAAACAATGCATTTAATTTGACTTAGGAGTAAAAAGGTAAAAATCAAAAAAGGATTTTGAGCAGAAGAGAATTAAGGTTAAATAGAAATGTACATTAAAGGGTAGGAACCCTTCTCAAAGTAGAGATAAAGCAACAAACTGGAAGAAAGAGTATGCTCAAAGAGACAAAGCTAGCAAGCAGCTCAAGTACATGTGTAGAGAACAAAGGTATGTAATACAAAGAAGCTTATCTGTGGAATGTGTACACAGGAAAGGAGACTGAGGCAAAATAATACAAGGCCGGATATACAATATAGGCTAGGCTGGGTTTTTTCACATAATAGAGGAAGTATTTCAACAAGTTAAGAACAGAAGTTGCAAAAATCTCTTATGATCTAGCCTCAGAAATAACCCGTGGTGTTACTGAGTGAATGTTTGTATCCTCCCTAGATTTATATGTTGAAGTCTATTCGGAGATAGGACCTTCATGGAGCTCATTAAGGCTATTTGAGGTCATAAGGGTGGGGTCCTAGTACAAGAGGGCTGGTGGCCTTATAAGAAGAGGAAGAGGGAGATCTTTCTCTGTCTTTGAGTATGTACTCGGAGGAAAGGCCATATGAGGACACACAGCCATCTACGAGCCAGGAAGAGCCCTTAAGAGGAACCAAAGCAGCGGACATCTTGACCTTGGACTTATAGCCACTAGAACTGTGAGAAATGACTTTCTTTTGCTTAAGCTGCTCAATCTGTGGTGTTCTGTTGTAGTTGCCTGAGCTGACTAATACGTATCATCACTCACTCTATATTTTCTTGGTTGCTCTAGGGCCAAAAATAGAAAGAATAGCCTATCTGAGGAGAGTTGTACATTTTGGGCAATGATAGAAAATGTGGTTGAATAGGAGTGGGGACCATGGTATTGAAGAACTTGATAAAAGTAGGCATTCAGAAATTATTGAAAGTTTTTGAGCAGAAGAATATTAGGATAAAAATGGTACTTTAGAAAGATTTGATTCTTTTCTCTGCTTAGTTCTTCATATTATTAGACTCTAGTTATGGGGTTATTTTAGCAGCCTGGGTTTGTTATCTAGGCATAACATTTTATAAATCTCTCTATAAATCTGAAGTTGGATAATAGTAATAAAGTCCAAATGTTTAGCTTTTCCGGCCTTGTATTATTTTGCCTCAGTCTCCTTTCCTGTGTACACATTCCACAGATAAGCTTCTTTGTATTACATACCTTTGTTCTCTACACATGTACTTGAGCTGCTTGCTAGCTTTGTCTCTTTGGGCATGCTCTTTCTTCCAGTTTGTTGCTTTATCTCTACTTTGAGAAGGGTTCCTACCCTTTAATGTTCATTTCTATTTAACCTTTAATTCTCTTCTGCTCGAAATCCTTTTTTGATTTTTACCTTTTTACTCCTAAGTCAAATTAAATGCATTGTTTTTCTGACGCACCATCACATGTGGTTCCTGATATGTAACAGTTACATTTTGAATATTATGTCTTTTTTATTCTCATATATTATAAACTCTTGCAGGGGGAATCTTTTGGTACCTAGCATAATGCTTTGCTTAGTTTATGCCTTGATCGATTGGATGATTAATTGAGGAAATGAAGTTAGGTAGAGAGCGGATTTTTGTAGTAAGGAAAAGTTTTATTGATTTGTAGAAGGAATGCTTTATTTTGGATGTATTGATTTGTCTAAGAGGGGCTGATTAGCAGAAAACAAATTCAACTGAAATTTCCTATCAGTGGGAAAATAAATAATAAGCCATGCTTTTATATGGCCTTTTTCAGTTTATAGAGTATTTTTATATTCCCTGAATAATCAGTTTGATTAGGAAAACAGAAGCCACTCCATTCCAAGCATTTAGTGTTTTAACACAGGGAATTAAAGGCTTATGTAACTTTTGGAAGGGCTCAGGGAATTAAGGAAGCTGTCACTGATTATTTCACCCTGAAGCATGGAAGCTGCTTGTTTTCTCAAAACTCACTGGAAATCTTAAGAACTCTCTAGATTTGTAGCACCAAAGTGGGTGTTCTCTTAAGAAACTACTCACCTGGAAGCTGTTGCTCTATCTACTTAGAACTGCCTCCTGGAATCTGGAAATGTTCATTTCTTTTCTTTTGCAATGCAAGGAAGATCTGAAAAGAAATGGTAGTGATGTTTAGTCAACACCAAACTGTATAGCACACAGTCATTTAGTAATTTGAGTTTGTAACTCAGGCAGTGATTTGGGATAATACCTTTATTTTGTATTTGAGGAAACAAGTTGGAGGTTACTCAAAACAGCAGCTTCTCAACCTCTTGCATTGACAGTTACTTCTGCATTTAACTGCCAATGACTAAATAATCTAGAAACACTGAAAAGTCCTAAATTTTGAGAAAACACTTATCCATGTCCTATATCCTGTATACTATATTGCTTGGGAAACTCTCTTTAGGGAATTTATTCTTCAAAATGTTTAAACTGAGCTTCTAGGTTAATCTTGGTTTAACAAGAAAATTGAACAGTTCATTCCTTGAACATTTTAGTTAATCAAGGCTTTACTTTAAATAGAAAAGATCAAAGTCGTGAGTTTTTTCACAGCTAAGATTTATATGATTTTAAATCTAAAGGTGTATTGTTAATGATTTCTGTGTACTTTAATAAAAACAATTGATTTCAGTCATGGAAAGTCAAATACTTTCAGGAAACTTTATTGTTATATGTGTAAAAAATAATTGATTTATATATATAATATATATATATTATATATATTATATATATATATATATATGAAATAATTGAAAGCTGGGGCATGTTCTGGGGATGGCAGGAGGAGGGGAGTCAAATGTGTGTAGTTCGTTGCAGTTTCATGGAAAAGTGATAAAGTAATTAGGGGATTATGCTTTTTAATATGATTTTTATGTTCTTCTCTAAGTACTCACATTGTTACATGTATATTACTTCTTCCTTTTGCAACAGTGAGAAACCTACTCCTATTACCTACAGTACATTTACTTATTTTTCTCAATTCTAGAATACACAAAAAGTAGTTTCAGAATTACTGATATGTACCACGATGAAAAACAGACTTATAAACTAGAGTTTAATATTTTTTATGGTTCTTTTTATTTTTACTCTCAGGGTATATAATTCTCCCCACTTCATTATGATTAGTTTCTTTGAAAAGTTAACTTCATTTGTTTCTGTTTACATTTCATTTTAATTTTTTTATCTCCCTAAATTTTTAAATTTTATTTACTTCTTTGCACCCCCCCCCACCTTTTGTATTATGTGAACCATTAATATGGTTCTAAAGAAGCACTATATTAAAACATGTATGCAGAGACGTGTCACTCCCCTTTCTCCCTTCTGTCTCATTCCTAACTACCACCTAGGTAACTAATCCTATTAGTTTGGTGTTTTAGCTTTCCTCTGTTTCTTTTTCAACAAAGTACAATCATATCTTGGTATTCGACTGCTTTGAAACTCCTCGAATTTGGCACTCTACACATTTTGATGTGAAAATTTGTCCCAATATTTGTCATTTGTTTGGTACTCTGGCACAAGCTAGAACTTATCGGTGTAAATTGCCTGGTGACTTGCTACTCTTTCCAACCGAAACAAGGGGTCATGCTTTAGTCATGTGGTAGCTTTTGCCCTGTGCACATCTCCTTTGAGTCTTGTATTAGCCTCTGTGGCCATTTTATGTATTTCTGGTTTGGGAACGCATTAAATTTATTTTAACATTATATGGGAAAAATTTGTTTGGTACTTGTGCCTCCCAGAACCAATTAATGAATAGCTGAGGTAGCACTGTAGTAGTTATATCTGTGGCATACTGTAAATATTAATACTCTTTTGCACTTTGTTTATTTGTTTATTAATATATCTTGGAAACCATTCTCTGTCTATTAAGAGTGATTTTACTCACTTCTTATACTTGCTTAGTACTTCATTGTGTGGCTGTATCACAGTTTCTTTAGCAAGTCTCCTACTCTCCTAGGGATGGACATTAATAATACTGCCAATATTTTGCAGTTACTAAAAGGTTGCTATGATTAACCTTGTGTGTGTATAGTCAGACATTTACCTTAGGGGGGAAATTCCTGAAAGTAGGTTTGCTAGATCAAAAGGTAAATGTTTGTAGTTTTGTTAGAAATTGCCAAATTCCTGTCAGTAATGTATGAGAGGCCTGTTTCCTAACAGCCTTACCAATAGAATGTGTTGTCATTTTTAAGTGTTGGCCAGTGTGATAGATGAGAAATGGTATTTTAGTGTAGTTTAGTTTTTATTTCTTTTCCTCACATGTGAGGTTAAACATGTTTTCATACGTTTGAGGACCATTATTCTGTCTTTTGTGTGTGAATTTTCTCTTCATGTCTTTCAGGTTTTGGGTCTTTTTTTCCCACAATTTTTAAGGGTTACTTACTAGATATATTAGTCCTTTAGCTGTGATACACATAGTAAATTTTTTTTTCTTTCAGTTTTTCAGTTGCCCTCACTTTGTTTATTGTACTTATTGACCATGCAAACCTTTTTTCTCTTATATGGTCAAATTTATCACTCTTCCTTCATCACATCTTTCCTTATATTCAGAACCTATAAAAATTCTTTCCTTACATCCAGACGTAGAGGAATTTGCTGTTGTGTTTTCTGGTATACTTGTTTGTGTCATTTTTTTACATTTAGATGTTTTATGTACTTGAATTTATTCTTGTGAATGATATGAAGTATGGACTTTAGTTTTTCCCAATTGGCTGTTGTCACATCACCATTTATTAAAAAGTCCATAGTTGCCTGAGTGATTTGTGATGCCCCTTTTATAATAGACTAAATTCCATTAGTACTTGAGTCTTTTTCTTGACTTTATATATGTTTCTGCTGGTCTGCTTGTCTGTTTATACACCAGTACCACCTTACAATTACAGAAAAATTTTAGTACATTTTAATGTTGGGTAGAGCTAGTCCCCCCTTTGACTTTTAGCTTTTCTTTTGAATGGTTTTCTGTCTAGTCTTTTCATGCGAATGTTTTATTTTTTCACATAAACGTTGGTATTAATTCATTTGGGTCATTTAAAAAGCTTGTGGGTGTTTTTAATAATATTTTATTAAACTTAAAAATTAAGGAGACCTGATCTTTATCATGTTGAGTTCTGAGAGCAAAGGGATGGTTTTTTCACTTGTTCTAGTATTTTTTTGTGATTCGGGAGTGTTTTAAAGTTTTCCTCGTATAAATTTTGCTCATTTCTTGCTAACTTTATTCCAAAGTATTTTAGCTTCTTTACTGACATTGTAAATGAGGTTTTCCCTACCATTATAATATCTAAATAGTTATTATTTCTGTATATGAAGTGTACAGAAGTCTGTTTATTTTACTTTTTGCCAGTGTTATTGAGATATAATTGACATATAACATTATGTAAGTTTAAAGTGTACAGCATGTTGATTTGATACACTTATATATTGCAGAATTATTACCACCGTAACCTCAGCTAACACCTCCATCATGTCATGTAATCACCATTTCTTTTTTTTGTGGTAACAACATTTAAAATTCTCTTAGAAACTTACAAGTATATATACAATGCTACTGACTACAGTCAACATGCTGTATGTTTGATCACCAGAACTTACTCATTTTATACCTGTAAGTTCGTATTCTTTGACCCCATTTTCTCCACCCCTCAGCCCCTGGTAAACACCACCATTTTAGTCTCTGTTTCTATGTTTGGCTTTTTTAGATTCCTTATGTATGTGATGTCATACAGTATATGTCTTTCTCTATCTGACTTATTTCACTTAGCATAATGCTCTCAGGATCCATACACACATGGCAGGATTGTCGCAAATGGCAGGATTTTCTTGTTTTTCGTGGCTGAATAATATATCACTATATATATATATATGTGTGTGTGTGTGTGTGTGTGTGTGTATATATATATATATATATATATATATATATATATACCTTATTGGTATGTAATATATTAATACATCGTATCTTTCTTATTCATTGATCTGTTGATGGACAGTTAGGTTGTTTCCATATATTTGCTATTGCGAATAATGCTACAATGAACATGCTCCCATGCAGATAGAGCTTTGCGATCCTGTCCTCATTTCCTTTGGTTATATGTCCAGAAGTGGGATTGTTGTGCAAGGATTCTCTTTTCCTCACTTCATTGCCAACACTTGTTATCTTTTGTCTTTTTGATGATAGCTATTCTAACAGGTGGGAGATGATACATGTCATTGTGGTTTTGATTTGCATTTCCTTGATGATTAGTGATGTTGAGCACCTTTTTATGTACCTGTTGGCCATTTGTATGTCTTATTTGGAAAAATGTCTGTTCATATCCTCTGCCCAGTTTTTAATCGGATTGTTTGTGTGCCTTTTTTGGTGGGGAGGGGGTAGGCTATTGAGTTTTATGAGTTCTTTATATATTTTGGTATTGATCTCTCTTTTGGATATATCACTTACAAATATTTTTTCTTCCATTGGTGCCTTTTCACTTTCTTTTGCTATGCAAAAACTTTTTAGTTTAATGTGGTTCTACTTGTTGAGTTTTGCTTTTGTTGCCTTTGTTTTTTGTCTCAAATCCAAAAAAATCATTGCCAAGACTGATGTCAAGATTACCTTATATATTTTTTTCTAGAAGTTTTATGGTTTCAGGTCTTATGTTCAAGTCTTTAATCCATTTTTGAGTTGCTTTTTGTGTATGGTATAAGATAGTGGTCCAGTTTCCTTCTTTGCATATGGCTATACAGTTTTCTCAATAACATTTATTAAAGAGACTCTCCATTGTATATTTTTGGCTCTTTTGTTACAGATTAATTGACCATATATATGTAGGTTTATTTCTGGGCTCTTTATTCTATTTCATTGGTGTAAGTGTTGGGTTTTTTTTAAATGCCAATACCCTACTGTTTTGATGACTGTAGCTTTTTAATATAGTTTGAAATCAGGAAATGTGATGCCTTCAACATTGTTCTTCTTTCTCAAAATTGCTTTGGCTATTCGGGATCTTTTTTGGTTCCATACAGAATTTAGAATTTCTGTGAATAACGCCACTGGTATTTTGATAGGGATTGCCTTGAATCTTTGGGTAGTATGGATTATGTTAATTTTATATTTTGCTACTTTACTCAATTCTGTCATTGTTTTAGCATTGATTCTCTAGGGTTTATCAGATATACTGACTGTCGTATTATCTGCAAATACAAATCATTTTACTTTTTTCCCAATTTTTATTCTTCCATTTGTTTTCACTTCTCTAATTGCATTGACTTTTACCTCCAGTAAAATGAGGAATAGCAGTGGAGATGGCATACATTCTTTATGCCCCCTGATTTTAGTGTAAAATGCCTCTGATGTTTCCCCATTAAGGAATATGATGGCTCTAGAGCTGAAGTGTTTATATTTTTTCATGTTATGAGAGAGTTTAACATTTCATTTTTTTTTTCTAGGAGTGGATATTGAATTTTGTTGAAGGCTTTTTTATTATCTGTTGATATAATCATGTTATTCTTTTTTTCCCTTAGATCTGTTAAGGAACTAATCTTGCATTTCTGGAAAAAAAAATGTCTTAGTGTATTATTTTTTTAATGTGGTATGGGATTCCATTCAATAATTTTTTAATTAGTACTTTTACATTGATATTCATATGTGATGTTAGTCTGCCTTTTTCTTTTTTATGCTGTAATTATTATGTTTAGGTATCATTATTATCTTTGCTTCATAAAAAGAATTGGAAGGTTTTCCTTCAATTTTGATGCTTTTGAACAATATGTAGAGCATTGGGACTACCTAGTCTTTGAAATTCAGGTAAGATTTGTGAAACCATGTGGGCCTGGTGCTTTTTTTATTGAGTGGGTTATAATAACTTTATTTCTTAACAGAAATTGGTCAGTTTAAAATTTATATTTCTTACAGGTTTTTTTTGTTTTTTGTTTTTTTTTTGGTAAACTAATGTATTAGTGTATTATTCATTTCATCTGTATTTTGAAGTATATTTCTCTAGAAGTCTGCAAAGTAGGTTCTTATGATTAAAGTTTTCTTTTGTTTCATGCTTGTTTTCTCTTGTCATTTATTATTTTGTGTATGTGTGATTTTTCTTTTAAGTTAGCTAATGGATTGTCTATTGTAAATTTTTTAAAAATGAATTTTGACTTATTATTTAGGTTTTCTGTTTCTCTATTGCCTACTTTATTAATTCCTACTTTAGTCCTTATTTCTTGCTTGTGCTTTTTTTGTTTGTTTTACATTTTTACTCTTTTTCTAGATTTTTGAGCTGGGAATTTGTTTATATTTGAGTTTCACTTCTATAGATAAAAGTGTTTAAGGCTATGAATTTTCCTCTAATCACTGGTCAAGTATATTCCCACAACTTTTTTCCAGCATATTTTTATGAAAGGTTTTAAGCATATAGTACTGAGTGAGATAGAAGTGGTAAGTGTGGGTGGGCATCCTTTCCTTGTTCTGATTTTAGAGGAAAGGCTTTCTGTTTTTCACTGTTGAGTATGATGTTAGCTCTGGGTCTTTTATGTATGACCTTTATTTTGTTTGGGGATTATTTTCTTTCTATTTCTAATTTGTTGAGTGTTTTTATCATGAAAAGGTGTTGAATTTTGTCAAATAATTTTTTTCCCGTATCACTTGATGATTATGTGATTTCTGTTCTTTATTCTATTAATGTAGTATATTCATTTTTGTATATTCAACATTTCCTTCATTCAAGGGATAAATCCCGTTTGGTTATGGTGTATAATTGTTTTAATGTGCTGTTGAATTTAGTTTGCTAGTATTTCGTTGAGGATTTTATGTCAATATTGATCATGGATATTGGTCTGTAGTTTTCTTGTAGTATCTTTGTCTGGCTTTGGTTTTGGGATAATACTGTTGGCTCATAAAATGAGTTTGGATGTGCTCCCTCCTCTTCAGTTTTTTGGAAGAGTTTGAGAGGGCTTGGCATGAATTCTTATTTAAATATTTCGTAGAATTCTCCAGTGAAGCCATCTGGTCTTGAGTTTTTATTTGTTGGGAGGTTTTTGATTACTGATTCAGCCTCCTTATATGTTATATAGGTCTGTTAAGATTTCTATTTCTTCACGATTTTGTCTTGGTAGGTTGTATATATTTAGGAATTTATCCATTTCTTCTTGGTTATCTAATTTGTTGGTGTATAGTTGTTCATAGTAATCTCATAATCCTTTTTATTTTCTTTGGCATCAATTTTAATGTAATCTCTCTCATATATGATTTTGGTTATTTGAGTCTTTTTTCTTGGTTAATCTAGTTAAAGTAAGGGCTTACCAATTTTGTTGATCTTTTCAAGAAACAAACTCTTGGTTTCACTGATTTAAAAAAATGTTTTTCTGTATTCTATTTTCGATATTTCTGTGCTAATCATTATTAACCTCTTTCTTCTGTTAACTTTTGGTATAATTTGTTCTTTTTTTTTCTAGTTCCCTTGAGATGTAAATGTAAAGTTAGGTTATTAAAAAAATAAATTTAGGTTATTGGTTTGAGATCTTTTGTCTTTTTTTTTTTTTTTTTTTTTTTTTTTTTTTTTTTTTTTTTTTTTTTTTTTTTTTTTTTTTTTTTTTTTTTTTTTTTTTTTTTTTTTTTTTTTTTTTTTTTTTTTTTTTTTTTTTTTTTTTTTTTTTTTTTTTTTTTTTTTTTTTTTTTTTTTTTTGGTATGTGGGTAGTTCCCTGGCCGGGAATCCAACCCAGGCTGCAGCGTTGACAGTGCCAGCACCGAAGCCTTAAGCCACTACACCACCAGGGAACTCCCCTCTTTTGTCTTTTTTAATGTAGGCAGTTCCAGCTATAAACTACTCTCTTAAAACTACGTTTGTTGCAACTTCTAAGTTTGTTATGTTGTGATTTCATTTTCATTTCAAGATATTTTCTATCTTCCCTTGTGATTCCTTCTTCAAATCATTGATTTTTCAAGAATATGTTGCTTAATTTCCACATAGTCATATTCACGGATTTTCCAATTTTTCTCCTGTTGTTGATTTCTAGTTTCATTTATTGTGGTAAAAAAAGATAGTTTCTAAGATTTCAATTGTCTTAAATTTGTTAAGACTTGTTTTGTGTAACGTGATCTTTCATGGAAAGTATTCCATGTGCACTTCAGAAGAATGTGTATTCTGTTGCTCTTGGGTGTAGTGTTCTGTATAGATTGGCTTCTTTCACTTCATAATAGTAATTAAGTTTTTCCCATGTCTTTTCTTGGCTTGATAGGTCATTTCTCTTTAGTGCTCTCCAGGTTTCCCCACTAGAATGACCTATCATTCTTATGAAACATTTCATAAGACAAAGTGGTACAAAAAGAAGAGTATTCCCCGGTTTCCAAAAGTTCAAGTTACACCATTTAACCTTTAGGAAAAGCAAATAGAGCCTGTTTTCTCTAACCAAAAGAAATCCGTAAAGGATTTTCTTTTTTATTATGAAAGTCATTACTCTACTAATATAGGTCTTTGGTGTAAGTGAAGTGTCATAACTCAGACTATCAGAAAACAGGGGATAGCTGTAAAATACTTCATTGTCTGGATGTATCACAGCGTATTTATCCATTCACTTACTGAAATACATTTTGGTTGTTCCCAGGTTTTAACAGTCACGAATAAAGTTGCTATAAATAACCATGTGTAGGTTTTTGTAAGGACATAAATTTTCACCTTCTTTGGATAAATACCAAGGAGTGTGATTGCTGGATCATACGTTTAGTATTGTGAGAAACTGCCAGATTCTTTCCCAAAGTGACTGTACTATCTGCATTCCCACCAGCAAGAAATGACAGTTCCTATCACTCCACATCCTCACCAGCATTTGGTGTTGCCCAGTTTTGCTGTTTTAGTTAGTTTTTAGGTGTCTCATTATTTTAATTTGCATTTCCCTGATGACTTATGATGTGGAATGTCTTTTCATATGCTTATATGCCATCTGTGTATCTTCTTTAGTGAGTTGCTTCTTAAGGTCTTTGGCCCATATTTTAATTTGGCTGTTCGTTTTCTTATTGTTGTGTTTTAGTTCTCTGTATATTTTACAAAGTCCTTTATCACCTGTGTCTTTTGCAAATGTTTTTTCCCAGTCCATGGCTTGTTTTCTTATTCTGTGGAGATTGTCTTTCACAGAGTTGAAGTGTTTGTGTGTGTGTGTGTGTGTGTGTGTGTGTGTGTGTGTGTGACATTTTTAAGGGAAAAGAATGTGGCATTTTCAAAGTACATTTTGTAAACATCTTCAAAATCCTTAACATCATTTAACATATTTTCATTCTTAAAAAATTATTTTTTCTTGTGATTAGGACTTTTAAGATCTCTCTTTGCAACTTTCAAATAGCAATATAGATAATATTAACTAGAGCCACCATACTGTACATTACATTCCCATAACGTAATTATTTTATAATTGGAAGTTTGTACCTTTGACCTCCTTAACTCATTTTTAAGAAATTTTAAATTTTAATATGTTCTATCTTATCTGGTATTTCTTTCATGGGTTATTTCTTGGTGTTGTATATAAAAAAAAACTGCTAAATCCGAGGTTATCTAGATTTCTCATATATTGTTTTATTGTGGTTTATACTTAGGTCGGCAGGGTATAAGGTCAGTGTTTAGTTCATTGTGTTTTTTTTGTTTTGTTTTGTTGTGTGTTTTTTTTTGTTTTTTGGTTTTTTTTTGGAATGTGGATGTCCAGCTGTTTTAACATCATTTGTTGAAAAGACATTTCTTGTCTTTGGTCCACTGTATGGATTTCCTTCCCTTGTCAAAGATCAGCTGACTGTATTGATGTGGGTCTGTTTCTGGGCTCTTTATTTTGTTTCATTGTTGTATTTCTCTGTTCTTTACCATATACACTGTTTTGATTATTGTAGCTTTATAGTAAGCCTTAAAGTTGAGTTATTTCAGTCCTCCAACTTCTTCTCCTTCAGTATTGTGTTGGCTATTCTGGGTTTTTTTGCCTATCCATGTAAACTTCAGAATCACTGTTGATATCCACAAAGTAACTTGTTCCAGTTTTGATTGGAATTACATTGGATCAAGAGATTAAGTTGGGAAGAACTGTTGTCTGGGCAATATTGGTCTTCTTACCCATGAACATGGAACATCTCTGTATTTATTTAGTTCTGCTTTGATTTTATTCATCAGAATATTGTATTTTCCCCAAATAGATATTATATATATATTTTTTAGATTTATATCTGAGTACTTAATTTTGGGAGGTGCTAATGTAAATAGTACTGTGTTTTAAATTTCACTTGCTCATTGCTGGTGTACAGGAAACTTTTTATTTTCTGATAATTTCATATTTAATGAAAACTTATAAGGATAATATAAAGAATTCCTGTATACCCTTTACATATCTTTAATTGTTGACATGTTGTTAAGTTATATCATTATATAATATGTATCCATTGACATAATTTAATAGAGTTTTTTTTTTTTTTAATGCTTTTGTCTTTTAAATCCTATACCAGGATTAAAGTGCTCTACCTATCACCATTACAATATTACAGTATTTGTATTTGCTTACATGTTACCTTTACCACTGAGCTTCATATTTTCATATGCTTTCATGTTTCTCTCGAGTGTCCTTTCATATTAATTTGTAGGACTCCTTTGTAAGTCTAATGGCAATAAACTGTCAGCTTTTATTTATTTGGGAAAATCTTTATTTCTCCTTTATTTTTGAAGGATTATTTTGTCAATTATTGTATTCTTGTTTGGCAGTTTTTTTTTCTTTTGGCACTTTGAATATGTCATCCCACTCCCCTGTGGTTTTTAAGGTTTCTTCTGAGAAAAACACTTACAGTCTTATAGAAGTGCCTTGAGTTGTTTTCTCTTGCTGTTTTCTAGATTCTGTCTTTGTTTTGGACTTTTGGCACTTGATTTAAAATGAGTCTTGGTGTGGGCCTCTTTAGGTTCATCCAGACAATTGGGAGTCCTTTGAGCTTCCTGAATTTGGATGACCATTTCCTTCCTCATATTTGGGAAGATTTTGTCCATTATTTCTTTACATAAGCTCTTTGTTCCTTTCTCTTCCCATTTTGGAACTTCTATAATAATAATTGGTTTCCTTATTTGTCCTATAATTTCCTCAGGCTTTTAACTCTTTTTCATTGTTTTTGTTTTGCACAATCAAGTCTGCTGTTGAACAATTCTAGTGAATTTTTCAATTCAGTTATTGGATTCTTTAGTCTACCATATTATTTGGTTCTTTATTATAGCTTCCCTTTGCTAGTATTCTCATTTTGTTCATGAATCATTTTTCTGATATCATTTGATTGTCTATCTGTGTTCTCTTATATATTATTGACTGTTTTTAAGACAACTATTTTAAATTCTTTCTCAGGTAAATCATAGATCTTCTTTTCTTTTGGATTGATTTTTGGAGATATATTGTTTCTCTTTTACTTTATGAGCTTTGTAATATATTGCTGAGCTTAGGAATTCACTTTTTATGGGAAATACTGTTACCAATTAGTCCTGCTATATTGATTTTGATGGTCTCCAAAGCTTTTTTCTGGAGGTTGCAACTTCTTTAGATATGTGTGTAATTTCCTATTTTGAAGTTCGCCAACTTCTTTTGTAGGAGCTTGTAATCTCCTAGCGTACTTTAGATGCCCGAGGGCCACTGACAAAAGGGAGAGTGGGGCTCTTTTTTGGCTGTAGCACCTACTCTCTACTCCAAGGTATGCCAACTCCCTATCAGCACTCTGTCAGCAAGACATGTATCTTTTCCCCAGGTAAATCTGCAAAAATCTGGAACTCTGGATGCATGTTCCACTTTTCCCCCTCCTTCCTAAGCTTGAAACTTTGAGTTAGGCACCCTCTCTGGTTGCACTGTGCCATGTTGGCCACATTTTACTGCACCACCAGTCCTGTGGGTTCCCCAGCAAGCCACCATTGCCTTTCTCCCTTGTTTCAGCAGCCCTCAGTCATCCAAACTGTCCTGGTTCATAAAGAGTTCTGATTCAGGAAATACAGAAACCAGTGTCTTGGGAAGCTCTCTGTAAAGCTGGAATCTTGCACACATGTTCCACTTTTCTCTACCCCAACACCCTCCAAAGGAGTAGCCATGAGCCCAGCTGACACTGTGCCTGCCTTTGGGGAGGGGGTGTTATTGGTAAAGTGATGGCTCTTTTTTTCTATTTCAGTGTGGCTATTCTTGGCCTTGCACTTGCCTGGAGTACTGCAACTTCATTCCTTTCTGGAGTTCTCATAAACACATTTGGGTCTGTAGGGTGAATGGGGGCTGGAACTTTTTATTCTGCCATCTTGCTGACATCATTCTCAAATTATTTTTTGTGTATGGTATGCGATATGGGTAGACATTCATCTTTTTTTTCCACATGGTGGCTTAGTACCATTAAAAAAGAGTTTTATTTCTACACAGTAATCTTGGTGCTTTTGTCAAGCGCACCAGTTTACCCTATGACTATGTGAAAGTCATTCTGTTTTAGACTGTTTCATACCTTTGACCTGTCTGTTAGTATACCAATACCCCACCATTTTTATTAGTATAATTTTATAGGGAGTTTTAAAATCAGGTATTTATTTTTTGTATTTCCACATGAATTTTAATATTGGCTTGACAATTTCTCAATCCTACTGAATTTTTTATTGGAAGTTTATTGAATCAAGAGAATAGGACACTTAACATCATAGCAGATTGAATTTTCCAGACAAATATGGTCCGTCTTTTCATTATTTGGATTTTCTTTATTTTTCCCAACAGTGTTTTATAGTTTTCACTATAGCAGTCATCCACATCTTTTGTTAAATTTATTTAAAATTTTTCATGCCATTGAAAAAGGAATTAGTTCTAAGTTTTATTTTCCAACAGTTTGCTGCCACTATAGTATAGGCATGTCATTGACTATACATGTTTTGCACATTGCATATTTTACATATTTGTGTATTTATTTCAAATCTTATAACCTTGCTAGTTTAGGCCTGTGGGTATTTTGAGTACACCTTAGGGTTTTCTAAAAAAGCAATTATATTACCTGAAAATGGAGAGTTTTACTTCTCTTCTTTAAAATGTGCCAGTTAGTTTTGTTGGGTCTTGGCATTGCCCAGGATTTCCAGTTCACTGTTGAAGAAAGGTAGTGAGATTGGGCATCCTTGCCACTTCTCCCTGTCTTAGGAGGAGAGTCTTTAATCTTTGAACTTTATGTAGCTCTAGGTTTCTTTGTGGCAGCCCTTATAAAACTGAAGCAGAACCTTTTATTTTTCTTGTTTGGTGATAATATTTTGGAAAAAAAGGATGTTGATTTTTGTCAAATGCTTTTTCTTATGTGTTGAGATTATTATGGTTTATTTCTGATATATTTTCATCTTGCTTTTGTTCTCACTCATCTCTTGATTTGTTTTATAACTTTGCTAATCACTTCTACGTATTGAAGTCTCCACAGGCAGCTTGAATTTCTTTTTATTGTCTCACATGGAGCTAAAATAATGCTATATATTATACCACATCCAAACAACCCATCATATGTGTAATAGCTGGTATTAAGGACTTTCACAGATTTAGTAATGAGCCAGGCATTTCAGACAGATACTTCCTAGTGTTATTGATTCCCTGGAATCTTTGACATGAATACTTTTTCCTAAGAGATATATTTTGATTTTGATTCAAGAAGTGAAATTGAATACTTTTTGTGTGATGTGAGGTAATCATTGATTTAGGTGATTTCTTAAAATTGTCCATCCTGTTATTAATAATACATATGTATGAACATAACATATATTCTCAGTAGGAGCTCATGATAATATTTTCAAATTTTATTTTTTGATGTTAGGTGTTTTTAGAGTAATTATAAATATATTTATAGAATAGTATTTAGCTCATTTATATAAACAGTTATTTTTTTATATAGACTATTTTGCTATATTTTGTGAACACAAGGAATGGCATTTGAAATCAGCCATTTCTATAATAAATAGTTTTGCTTCATTTTCTATTTTTCTGTTCACGCTGCAAAATGTCTCTGTATATAGATATTGCCACATTGTTTCATCTGCAGACTTGGAGAGTTAATATGAAGTTGAAGGAATTGAATTCTAAAACATTCTTTTTCTATCCCATAAAGTATAATGTTTTAATTGCCCTGTCTCTGTGATTTTTTTTTCCCTTTGATGTCACATAGGTTTTTACTCAAGAAGCCTTTAGACTTAAGTGTGCAGAGAATCATACCACATGCATGTGTGCACACAAATACACACACATTCACACACACACAGAGTAGACACTAAATGAGGCGGTTTAAATTTGTATCCTGTAGACTGCAAGTGTGAAGGGCCTTAGGGAAGGGATGGTAATTGCTATTACAGAAAATTAGGAAAATTCTTATGAAGAATGTGTTTGAGAAAAGAACAAATAAAATATTTATTAATTGAAAAGTGAGTAACATAATTTCTGAAAATCCATTTATCTAATAGGATAAAAGTATTGGAAATATGTTGTAAACTATAAAGACCAGTGAAAATGTTATGACTTAAAAAATTATAATAATTATGAATTCTGTATACTGCATTCTATAGTATACATGTGAGTTTGCTTATATTTTATCATATATTAGTAGTTTTAACAAATTTTAAAAATATGTTTAATTCTCATTTTTTTCTATGCATCAATTATGTATTTAAGGAACAAAGGACAGGATCTCTTTTCTGGTGTTCTTTCCTGAGTACTAAAGAGAAAGATTGTACTTTATTTTAACAATGTAGTATTTCTTCAATCCGACTAAAGCTGATTTCTTTTTAAATTTAAAGATTATAAGATTATTACTCCATATAAACATAATCAAACAAATGATCCTTGTTTACATAATAAAATCTAAGTAGTAAATATCTGGGAATCACAATTCCTTACTGAATGATCCTTTTTTTGTTTCTGTAATGTTTTCCTCCTTGTACACTACCTGCATTATATTGCTCTATTGAGTTTTACAGGTATTTTCTCATCAATGAATGAATGTAGCTCCTTCAGAATTCATTTATTTATAATCTTTTGATTTGCCCATGTACCAAAATAAATCATTGGTGGCTCCATGAACATATAGGCCCAGTATGCTAAGGGTAGCCTACATCTATACTTAACTGAGGATTTTGTACTTGGGTATCCTATAGTTTTAAAATGAATGGAATTTGACTTCTGGAATATGTGGATATCTAGAAAGTAGAAGATGAGGTAAGATGAGAATCTGTTTATGGAAAGCACATGAGTGTTATATTTATTCTTTCTCATTTCCAGTCTGAATCATATACAATTATAATGAAAAACAAATTCATTGTTTAAACTTAAACTACCCATGAAACAGTTCTTGAGCTTTAGTTGGGGAGCACTTTAATAAAAATGTTTTAACATCTAATTATGAAAATTCTGGAAGTGGCCCAAATAGTTGATTTTGTATTTTTATTTTATTATTTTATTAACCCACTGATCTTTATTTTGTCTTATACCTGAAAATAAGAACAAAATGCATGCTTATAGAGCAATTATTTTATTGAGGACATATCTTAAAAGTCAAGAAATGAAGCTGCTTGGTAATGCTATAAATTTAAAACTGTCCTACAGCAAGACAGTACAATGCAAATATGACTTAATAAGATCACAAACTGAATTTCAGTGAAACAACCAAGATTTACATTAAATTAGGAATTTTAAAACTGATTTAGTTTGTTTTACTGAGCATTTGCTTAATAACATTTTGCCTTCTTGCAATCTTTTTAAAGACAATAATTCGTCTGTGAAATGCAGGCACATCCTCAGTAGAGAAATTGAAAGCAACAGCTCACTTTCTGAAACCACACATATAGCGATATAAAGAAATATTTCAGCTCTACAAAATTTAATAAATCATCCCATTTCCTAATTTGATCATATTAGATGCTGATGTGGAAGAAGCATTTCAAATACCATCTCCTCATTAATATACATCAGTCTGGGGAATAGAATGGAATACTTATGCAGAGATGTCACAGTTACTGTGTCTTAGTTTACTAAGTGGAACAGGTTGATGTGATACTGGGTGCTATTTGTCAATGTCTTGTTAAAATGGTTTGGGTCGAGTTATGGAGTCCAGAAAGACGGCGGCTGATAAATCAAAAGTGGATTGAGTGGACAGGAGGCAGTGATTGATACTGTGACAGGATATGAAGAAAGGAACCTTGATACAAGCATGCATGATATTGAATATGAGAAGGAAAATGGCCCTGGAGTACAGATATTATTCAAGGAAATGAGAATAATAATATCAGCCTGAAAATATTGCTGGCTGAAGATTAGTATAGTCCTTATTAGAGCATAATACTTTGTTAGAATGGTAAGGGTGGAATTATGTAAAAATTTATGTGAGAAGAATATTTTAACCTATGTCTGAAGACTCTTTAATGATTATTTGATAAGGTAGTTGTAGCCTTGTTTTTCCAGGCTAATTCCTAAACATTTGTTTATAAGAATCCTAGTTAAGTCCCAGTAAAATTAAAACATTTTCTCTTTTAGATTATACCTTCACATCTTGATTTAATAGAATTATACATTCAGAGACCGAACTTGTATGTATAAATAGTATTTTTTGTACATTGGTTTTGACTTACAAAATTACATTGTTACTTTGAGTGAAAATCTGCATTACACAGTTTTCAATATGTTTTAGATTAGTCGTTTTGAATGGCAAATGAAAGATGCCTGACAGATGAACCATTTCACAGAAATCAAGGCTGTATATACTGAATTTTCTTTTACCGAATTATCATTGCAGTATTGATTGATGTCAGGGAGTTCTTGCTGGGGATCTTTCGATTAGTCCTACTTTTGTCCTTGACAGTATATGAGGAGGAAGAACTTGGTTTTGCTTCCTCTTTGGAGGAAGTCTGTATCTAACACTGGCAGAATGAGAGTTTCTTTGGGAAGGTGTGCAATTAACTTTTAATTATATTGTTATGGAATTATCAAATAATTATAATATTTGATTCTTATGTATGTCTTTCTCCTAAGAACTTACACTTTATGGCATAATTTTTGTTAAGTATGTAATAGAAAACATTTGAAATGAGGTATTGCTGACTATTCAGGTGATAGAAACTAGTAGTGATTAATTCATTACTAGCCCTTAATTTTTTTCTAGCCCTTTATGAAAACTCTGGTAAATGTGTTAGTATTCCTGGATTCCTCAAAACTCATTTAATTAAATGAAAGTTGTTATTTTTGGGTTTATCACCTCAATATTTGATATTGAGGTGATAAATCATTGTATCAGCTAAATACCATATATTAGAACTTTCTTACCTGTGTTCTTTAATGCCACAAACTGTTTAATGAGGCCCAGAATGTGATTCTGAATATTTGAAGAGGGAAAGCAGTCATTTCCAAATTGTAGAATACATTTTTTCATAGTTTTCTGGAGTTTCCTCTTCAGGTTTTCTTTATTTGGCTGCCAAAGTACAAATCTGATAGTACCTCCCTTATTTCAGTGGTTTAGAATAAAATCCAAATGTTGATGAGGCCTGAAGTCCCTTTTGATCTGGTTCTCTCTGCCTTTTCAATCACATCGTTCTAATCCCATTCATACACGTACTTACAAGTTTCTCTGCAATTCTTTTGTCTCTCTCATGGCTCTTAAATATGTGGTTGCTTCTCCTTGAAATGTTTTTTTCTCTTTCTCATCATTTCTTATTCATCTTTAAGTTCTGACTTAAAGACATATCATTGGAAGACCTTCTCTGTCCACCCAGACATGGATACATTCTCCCATTATATACAGAATTCACAGCTCGTAACTCCGGAATTTAGCAAGCTTACTAGCGCTGGTTCTAGTTATTGTTATAGAAACATGAGTATGCACTTAGTCTTACTAATTTTCAACTATGGATTGAGCTTTAGGCTCGTTAATAATCACTTCTTGCTTCATTTTCACTTCTATCATGGAGAAACTAATTTGAAATTTTAGGCGATGACATTAATGAAAAATTAGAAATAGTTCTGGATCAGCCTTTCTGAATCTCAGAGTCCTCATTTATAAAATGAGTATTAAACTCTTTCTAGTTCTAATTCTGTTTCCGAATTGCACGAGAATAAGTTTCATGATAGTCATTTACAGAAAAACTTTGTTTTATACTTTTTCACTTTTGACTTTTTTAAACTAAAGGATGTGCATGCTACTTTGCCATGTTACTGTGCTCCAAAAGGACACAGTTAAATAAATGTGTTTATATTGTTTCTTTATTTAACTTAGGTAGTGTATATTTATAAAATTTATCCAAAATAACGGTAAAGCCCAGACTTTGGGTTTAATGATGGATAAGGTAAGCTTTTATTTAGGTCACTATTTATTTTTATTAATATGCCCTTGACTGGAACTAACAGCAGTTTTACAATGACATTCAAAACTGATGGATTTTTAATTATTAACCATATGGAATTAATGAGCTCATTTTGAAAACAAGGTACTCTCCCCTCATCCCACCTTCTACTTCTCTGTTAAGTTCTTTTTTTAATTAAGAATTTCTAGGTTTATAACAGATAATCCAAAATGGGCAAAAGGTGAACTGTTAAATATTAGCCATGAAATTCCCCAATTGTTGAATTAAAGATTTAGTGATTCATATTGAATGAAAGATTTTATGTAGCTCTGTAATATTGGGTTGATTAAATAAATGAATGCTATTTTTTGATACTTTGCTTAAATAAGATATGCCTTTCCATTTTTAGGTATTTAAAATTAGTTTTAATACTTTTACATCATAATTTGTTATCTAGGTCCAGAAGTATAGTAAAAATTAAGCTATCTTCAGCTTCAAAAATTAGTAGACTGAGAATACCCAAATTCTTACTTGGCAGAAATAAGACCTGTGTTCTTTAATGATGAAGTAGATTACTTTTTCATAGACATTACTGTGCAGCTTTTTAACTACAGCACCATTCCAGTTCTTCTGTCTTTGACTCATGTTTGGCTGCACAGCTGATATCAGGGTCCAGATTTCCACCCAGGATGGCAGCTGTGTTGTGGGGAACCCTGTTTGCGGAGGCTTGACTGAATGGACCCATTATCTCTTAGCTAAATTATGGCTTCTTTTCTGGTTTTGGGTTAGTTTCACTGTTGTGCAGATTGGGGTAATGACTCTTAAACAGCTGAGTGATGATGATCTGTCCATTTTGATTTTCCATTGCTCCTCTTCATTGGTGTAGCCAGAAATTGACTATACATTTTAATGTAACATTTACTGCAGTACCAAGTTAAAGACATTTAATACATGTTTTGGTTGAAGTGATTTCATTATAGCAGTAGCTGAATTTCTGTGCCTCAGGTACTGTGGAAATCAGAATGCTATGTAGGGAATGCTTTGTTTCCTAGGCAGGGCCCAGGCTTGAATTTACCATGGTAGATTGCTATAGGCACTACTATTGGATATAACTAATTGCCAGTGCTTTTTATTGAGTGGCTTCTTGAATGTTGCCAGACATTTCACCTAGTCCCTGTTCTAGATGAGCTTATTGACATAAGATTTCTGTTTTGATTTTTCTCTATATTTTTGTCTACTTAATTCTTTTACATTATCATGGTATAACCTAAAGTAGAAAAATAATATCTCATGATGTGTGTGGTAGATAAAGATAATTTATTGAAAATGAAATTATTTCCTCCTGTTCATTCCTATGAATTACACTTAATAGAATCTTGCCAAAAATAATGATAATGATTACTTAAAATACCAAAATAATTTAAAAGTAGGTAAACTGTTATAAGTTTTTATAATGATGTTGATTATAAGTAAAGAAGTCCTTAATTATGCACTTTACTTTTATTTTGTTTCTTCTGTATTTCTCTCATTTTTTGGTGAGGAAGGGATCTAGAATACATATTTATAAATCTATTTTTTAAAGATTTATAAATACATATTTGTTGTTTTATAGAAACAGTGCTTAATAGTTAATGACATTTTGTTTTAGACCTTACTATCTATATTATTTGAGAATGAATATTTTATTTTTATAAGCGTTTTTTATCTTGTGGGTGCTTGTAAGCTTTACAACTTAAAACCATAACAGGTAGTGCAAGTAATACTGTCTGTAACCTCATATTAAATTGGGTCTTCCTGATAGTGGTGAATGTCAGTAATTCCTTATGGGTTTTTAAAAATACTGAGAATAAACTTTGCATTCACGAAGATTGCATATGAAATTAATATAGAGAGATACTACTTTTCCTAAAACCAGTTAGTCTCTTTTTTTAGTTAAATATGGGAAGGACATTTTGAAATCTAATTTTTCTCCCATAAATTTTGTTGAAATATATAGTTTTATTTTCCTTATAAGATTATTGTGACAAGCAATAAAGAAAATGTTTTGGTATTATCTACAAATGATTTTCTTTTATTTTCCTCTTTAATCTGTATTTTTTAGAGTTTCTGTTGGTTCTGTTACTCAGTTTTTTTTTTTTGTGAAATAATCCATGTTCACACTCTGTCACTACCTCTTGACTTAGGAATCTATGCACATTGTGCCAGTTACTTTTCAGCATTATTTCCAGGCTGAAGATTCCAAAGTTTTATAGTTCATCTTCATGTGGAAGGCCCTCACCCCTTACCTTCCTAATAATTTTATTTTTACATACATGCATTGTCTGGTTCTTGTCAAAAGATATAGACTTAGGTAGTATTTTCTTTTCTGTTTCCAATATGCTTTCTGTTAATGGCCACTATTACAGTTGGCCTTTCTGACTATAACAGCACATTGGAAATGTTACTCTTCAGGAAACAGTATATAATGACTACCAGATCTCTTTCCAGATCTCTCTGATTTTATGAGTATAGTAATCCCTACTCATTTATGAGTTTGCCTTATTTGAAATTCAGATATAATGTAGATTTACTTCTGTACCGTGTATGTTTTTCAGAACCTCTGCTGGACATCTGGGTCACTTGTTTCCACCTTTGTTCTTTTGCCAGTTGCTTCTTAGGCGATTGGTCACATACATATTAAGTGTCATGAAAATATATTATATTTTATCATTGAGCTATGTGTATTACCATGTGGTATTTGTAACTCTTATGATATTGGGCAAGAAGAGATTAAAAAGAATGTTGTTTGTGCTGTCAGAGCTATTACTGCCAAGGTAGATGTCTAGTAGTGCTACACATAAAGTGCCATGACAGTGTAAAATGAAAGGCATATTGTCAGCTCAGACTCCAAAGAATATGGGACTCTTTGTCAAAAGGGATTTAAAATGACTCTCCCATCATCAGGCTTGTGAAATACAAACTAAGGAAGCAAAGCTCTTCGTTTAGAGACCAGGGAGCCAGAACACCACAAAGAATTATTAATTTTTAAAACCAACAACTAGAATTTTGTAACAAATGTTTTTTAAAAAGCAAAGCTTTTCATAGAAATTAGTAGGTACAGATTTGATTATTAAAGTCTGTATTTTGAGGAAGTGTATAATCAAAGTCTAAGAATGGACCTTCAGATGAGGTGTGAATGAATTACTGTAACCAATAATGAAGTGGAAATAGGCTTTCAAAAGAAGTCCACAGCTTAAAGTCTATGCTTTATTCAAAGGAGAGAGAAAATTCCAGGTTTATTGGCATGTCAAAAGCAGGAGAATCTGGTTTGTGGTTGATTCTTAACCTTTCTTTGATCATATCAGATGTAAAGTGAGATGTCAGAGGGAGAATCTGATGAAAACCATAGACCTTCTTCCCAGGAAATTTCATATATTTACATTCATAGTGTTTCACATCCTTCAGGGGCGTTCACTGACATCCTAAAGCTCCATGGACCTACTAGGTAAGAGCATTTATGGCAATGCCAGAAACATTCAAACAACTTTTGGAATCAAACTTTAGTGACTATGCAAGTATAAATATCTGAGCTAAGGGAGATGGCAGGTCTTTCCTAGTAATTATTTACTTCCTTCTCTTCTGATTTTAGACCCATAATTGTCTATATCAGCCTCAGTAGCACATCTTCTCTTAATTTCAAAGGTAAATTGAAAACTATAGCTTGTTACCAATTTAGTAGCTATTTATTGTGTTCTTTGTTCCCTGTATTTTTATATTAATGAATGTGAAACATATTTATGAAGCTTTGTAGATTGTCTTGCAATCCCATTAAAAAGATAAGATTATGAATTTCTCATCTAAGAATTCTCCTACCATGAGGATTTTCAAGAAGTAAATTCTGATTGTTTGAGAGAGTACTCTATTATACATTTCTGTTATATTGTACTTACCTTCATTGCAGGTATTTGTTCCTTTGTATAATCCATTTATTCTGTCTGTTGAATTTTGTTAGGTTTGACATTTCCCTATTATTTTCATATTAGAAGATTTCAGTATTTATTGTTCTAGATAACTTATAAAACTATTAAATGAGATTGATTCTGTGGTCATTTTGAAAGAGTTCATTGTGGAGTACTTTTGGAATACAATTGACCCTTGAACAACATGAAGATTAGGGGTGCTGACCCACCAATGAAGTTGAAAGTTTAGGTATAACTTTTGATTCTCCAAAAACTTATCTATTAATAGCCTATTGTTGACCAGAAGCTTTACCAATAACAGTCAGTTGATGAACACATACTTTGTATATGTATTACATACTGTATTCTTACAATAAAGTAAGCTAGAGAAAAGAAAATGTTAAGAAAATCATAAGGAAGAGAAAATACCATTTATAGTATTTATTGAAAAAAAATTGCTTTTAAGTAGGACCTGTACAGTTCAAACTGGTATTTTCAAGAGTTAACTGTATTTTACTTTCCATACTAACCACTTGAAGAAACTGCCTTTTTTCCCAACCTTTCCTTTCTCTACTTCTGCCTCAGGTTACCTGAGCTTCCCTTAAGGTAGGGATTGAGTGTTGCTTTGTATCATTTCCAAGCATAGTGGTATTTGCCTAATAGTAAATTTCAGTAAATCCTAATAGTTGGTTCAGTGGCTTGAATGAATAATTCATTTCTCCATTTCCAACACAGGTATTTAAAAAATAGTGTACATGGGACCTTTCTTTAGGAGGCTTTTTAAAAGTCTTAAAAATTACTTTTGTTTGTTCCTCTCTCTCTCTAGAAGAGTTCGTGTGCATTATCAAGTGTGAACTAGACTAGATCTGCTCTGAGCTTGATTTTCAGGATGTTGGTTCCTAACATTCTGGTTAATGGCTTGGAGTTTTGGGAGGGAACATTGCAGACAAATATTAATAATATGGCTTTAAAGATTGTATGATAAAATCTTTGAAGGATGTTCAGGTCGGTTTTAAAATTATTCATCACATACAGCTTTATTTTTTAGCAATCATGATCTCTGTTACTGATAAAGGAAATGAAAATAACAAAAACCCATGAACTTCTTCAATCATAGATAACAAAGCAGGAAGGAAGGTGATAGAGAAGGCTTCCATGATATCCTCAAGCTTTAGCCACTGAAGTGGATATTATTAATCTCTAATTGACTACTTTGGGAGATTAAACTTTAGATGGCAAAGCCAAAGCCTCTTAAGTTATCATTAAAGGCATATATCTGCTACTTTGATGGCTTTTATTATTATTAGCTTAGGAAAGGCTAAAACATATGACTCTGATTTTGTGTAGTTATACTTTGAACTATAGCTACATAGCTTCCTGGTATTCTTTTTAAAAGTACTTTTTAGTGTCTCCCTTGTTGGCACTTTGTAAAATCTGTCAAAGAATATAAATGCATGGGTTTTATTTTTAAACTTTAAGGGGTTTAGATAGAATAAAATGCTATCTGAAAATGATTTTTTATAAATATAAATATTTCTAGGTAATCCACTGATTTTTATTTTCTAAGAAAATTTCAAACATATTCAAGATTAGGGGAATAATATAATACATACCCATTACTTGGATTCAGCAATTACTAAAATTTTTACAAATGGCGGTTCCTCCTCCTTTTTTTTTTCTTTAAAGGAGTATACCTATACTCCTAACTAAAGATTTAAAATATGGCACAGAGCTCCTTGGATAGTTCTATTTTAGCTTTTGTTCTTTCTTTTAACTGCATCATTTCCTTAGTACATATATCCTCGTTCAGATTCTTGAATAAGGGAATCTGGTTGACTCAACTAATAATTCTTGTATGTGATGAGCTACACCAGTGTTGCTGGCCAGCCTGTAGGCTGCCTTCCTTTAGACCCAATAGTCTTATTTGGGTCAGCCACCTGTGGTTTGTTTTGGAGCTGGGCAGGCGCTGAAGGATTGGCATGGTTGGTGCAGATGCTATGGTCTTAGGTAAAAATAGATGGACTTTAGTAAGTGAAACTCTTCAAGGTGAATAAAGGTATATTCATTTATATCCATTTTGGGGAAAACAGTAAGAGGAAAAAGGAGAAATTATTTGAGAAAATTACATAACACTTTTATTCACATTAAAATGCACTGCATTTAAGGAGAACTTCTGTGATGTTTAACTTTAATCTTCTTCATTTCTGTTGATATTTTATTTGTAACTGTTAGAATAAAAAGCTCTTTTAAGTGTTTTCTCTTATGTAAACTCTGTTCCAAAAAGTTTATGGTTGATTTTAGGATTCATTGTAGGAAAAGCAAAGCCAGGTATAAAGGACTAAGTTGTACTGCTGAATTGTTCTTGCCAACTGCTAGTACTGTTTAAAGGATGTGGTAGATTAAAGGCTGGATGTTTCCAGTTGAATTATAATTGGTAGAAAGACCTGTCACTTATTTTAGATCTTTTTAATTAAAGAGATTCAATTTATTGCATGAGTATAAAATTATGTTACTTATTTCCCATAGCATAAAACCAAAGAAGAGGACAGAATTTACTTTGTATTTTGGAAAAATCACAGAGCTGAAGACTTTTGGCTTGAACACAGCTTCTAAAAATGATTAACATTATTTGGAACAACGTGACTGTATAAGAAATTGAAATATTCTTCTAAATACAGTAATGCAATTTGCTAATTTAAGTGAAGATTTTCATTTAATAAGCTGTCTGCTTGCATTTGCCTGTTCTACAAAAATATTTATGAGATTTTGTGTTAGGAATGGTAGTATGCCTTTAATGTCAATCAGGAGGACATAGCAGGACCTATAAGAGAGTGCTGTTTCTTGGTTGGGAGTAGTAGTTGGAGTGGGAAAGCGTTTTTAAAAAATTGAGATACAATTAACATATACCATTGTACTAGTTTTAGGTATACAACATCATGATTTGATAGGAGTTTTGTTTCAGGTGTTACATTCAAGTCTTTAATCCTTGCTAACTAATGTCACCTCAATAAGTTCAGCAATAAAAAAAGTCTTTAATCCATTTTGAGTTGATTTTTGTATATGGTAGAAGATAGTGGTCCAGGTTCATTCTTTTGCATTTGGCTGCCCAGTTTTCCCAGCACCATTTATTGAAGGGACTGTCTTTTTCCCACTGTATATTCTCAACTCCTTTCTCATAAATTAATTTACCATTAAACATGTGTGGGTTTACTCTTGGGCTCTCTATTCTGCTCCATTGATCTATGTGTCTGTTTTTATAACAATACAATACTGTTTTGACATTTTAACTGTATTTTTCTAATCCATGAACATGTAATATCTTTATTTGTGTCTTTGATTTTTTTCATCAGTGATTTATAGTTTTTATATACAGGTCTTTCACCTCCTTTGTTAAATTTATTCCTTAGGAATTTTATTTTTATTGATGCCATGGTAAATGGATTGTTTTCTTAATTTCTCTTTCTCATAGTTCATTAGTATATAGAATGCAACTGATTTTTGTGTATTGATTTTGTATATTGCAAGTTTGTTGCATTTGTTGATTAGTTTTAATAGTTTTTTTGTTTTTTTTTTTTTCAGAGTCTTTAGTGTTTTTTATATCTCGTATCATTTGCAAATAGAGACAGTTTTACTTCTTTCTGGTTTGGAAGCATTTTACTTCTTTTTCTTGCCTAATTGCTATGGCTAGGACTTCTAATACTATTTTTAATAAAAATGGCAAGTGTGGGCATCTTTGTTTTGCCCTGATATCAGAGGAAAAGCTATCAGCTTTTTACCAAGGAGTATGATTTAGCTGTGGGCTTGTCATTTACGGCCTATGTTATGTTTATGTACATTTCCTCTATATCCACTTTATTGAGTTTTTATCATGGAAGGATGTTGAATTTTGTCAAATGCTTTTTCTGCATCTGTTGAGATGATTGTATGATTTTTATCCTTTATTGTGTCAATGTGGTATATTAGGGCTGTCTGGAAAATATCCAGCCATAATGCCTCTATTTTTCATACTACATGGTAGGATACTGTCCGAACAGCTCTTGTCTAATGTTTTTTGATTTTTGGATGTTGAAACATCCTTGCATTTTTAGCACAAATGCCACTTGGTCATGGTATATGATTATTTTAATGTATTGTTGAATTTATTAAGATTTTGTTGGGGATTTTTGCATCTATGTTCATTGAGAATATTGACCTGTGATTTTCTTTTTCTGGTGTCCTTGTCTGGTTTTGCTGTAAGGGCAATGGTGATGTCATAAAATTAGTTTGGAAACGTTCTCTCCTCTTCTGTTTTTGGAAGACATGGAAAGGAATTCATATTAATTCTTTAAATGTTTAGTAGAATTTACTAGTGAAGTGCTCTCATCCTGGACATTTCTCTTTTGGTGATTTTTGATTACTGATTCAATCTGTTTACTAGTAATTATTATGTTCAGATTTTCTGTTTCTTTTTGATTCAGTCTTGGTAGGCTGTACTCTGATTCTAGGAATTTATCCATTTCTTTTTGGATCTCCAATTTGTTGTTGTATAATTGTTCATAGGAGTCTGTTATGATCAGTGCTATCAGACATAACAACTCTTTCATTTCTGATTTTATTTGAGTCTTTTCTTTGTGAGTATAGCTAAAGGATTATCTTCAAAATACTCAATCTTAGTTTCAGTGATCTTTTCTGTTATCTTTTTAGTCTCTATTTTATTTCATTCCACTCTGATCTTTGTTAATTTCTTCTACTAACTTGAGGCTTTGTTCTTCTTTTTCTGGTTTCTTGAGTTGTAAAGTTAGGTTGTTTATTTAATACCTTTCTTGTTTCTCTATATAGGCATCTATTGCTATGAAATACCTCTTAGAACTCCTTTTGCTTCATGCCATAATTTTCCATTTCATTTGCCTCAGGATAGTTTTAATTTCTTTTTTGATTTTTGACACATTAGCTCTTCAGTAGCATGTTGTTTAATCTCCATGTATTTGTGAATTTTCCAGTTTTCTTGTAATTGATTTCTATTTTTATACCGTTCTGGTTGGAAAAGATGCTTAAAAGGATTTCAGTTTTCTTAAGTTTGTTAAGACTTGTTTTACGGCCTAGCATGTGATCTATCCTGGAAAATGTTTCATGTGCATTTGAAAAAAATGTGTATTCTTCTAATTTTGGACACCGTGTTCTGTAATGTCGGTTAAATCTATCTGGTCTAATGTATTATGTCCAATGTTTTCTTATTAATTTTTTATCTCGATGAGCTATCTATTGATGTAAGTGTAGTATTGAAGCTTCTTAGTATTATTGTATTCTTTCTTTCCTCTGCTTTTGGTCTGTTAATATTTGCTTTATATATTGAGATACTTCTATGTTGGGTACATAAATATTCACAAATATTACATTCTTTTGGTGGATTGATTCTTTTATCATTTTAAAATGACTTTCTTTGTCTCATTCAGTCTTTGTCTTAAAGTCCAATTTTTGTGTTGTAAGTATGTGTACTTCAACCTCCTTTTGGTTTTCACTTACATAGAATATCTTTTTTCATTCCTTTATTTTCAGTCTGTGTATGCCCTTAAATCTGAAATGAGTCTGTTATAGGCCCCTCTATATCTTTTGATTGGACAATGTAGCCCATTTACATTTAAAGTGATTATCGATCTGTATGGACATATTGCCATGTTGTTAATTGTTTTTGGACTATTTTGTAATTCTTTTGTTTTTTTCTTACTCTTTATCTTTTGTGTATCTACTGTAGGTTTTTGCTTTGTGGTTACCATGAGGCAACATAAAACATCTTATATTTATCACAGTCTATTTTAAGTTAATAACTAAGTTTGAAAGGATTCTAAAGCTTTACATTTTATTCTCCCCATGCCCCCTTGATCATGGTATTTGATGTTACAATTTACTCCTTTTTATTTTATGTATTTATTAATAAATTTAGTTATAGTTACTTTTAGTGCTTTTGTCTTTTAACCTTCATGGTAGATTTGTAAGTGATTAGCTCACTACCTTTACAACATTAGCTTATCCTAAATTTAACTATGTATTTACCTTTACCAGTGAGATTTTATATTTTCATGTGTTTTCCTGTTACTATTATAATTAATGCTCTTTCAGTTCAGCTTAAAGAGGTCTCTTTAACATTTCTTGTGTGGCTGGTCTGTTGATGATTAGGGAAAGCATTTTTGAGAAGTCTTTGGAGTTGGAAATGATCCTTCATTTGTGAAGTTTAGGAAGTCCCTTGACGTGTATCTGGGACTGCCATGGGTTTTTCTTTTTCCTTTTTCTTGGGGGGTGGGTTTTACTTTTTAAACTGGAGCAGGTATCCATGTAATTGTCATATATATGGGTTCTATGTGGGGTATTATTTGGCCGTAAGTTTCCTTGTTTAATAAAATCATGAAAGCCACCACCTCATAGAATTACTATTTCAAAACACTTTCACAAAATGTCATGTGCTTCTTATATCAGCTCCATGAAAAAGACAGAGGACCTATCCAATTCCATTCACTTAACCTACTAAGTGTTAGCTACCAGGTAACCACTAGCAATACCAGTACAGTGATGAACCATTCTGCTTCACCCAATACTGAAGGGTTTCTTGGGACACAGAATTTTCAGTGCTAAAACAAAGAAAGTTAGTATGGTTGCTCACTCTAGGAAAAATTAATATGACATTTATATTACCCTCAAAGAGCTCAATGTTAACTAGTATGATTCCCATGTTTCATATTTTTAAGAAATGAAGTTTGCCTAAGTTAAATTATTTTCTTAGCATCAAATGGGTAATAAAATAAATAGCTTGGTCTCAACTCATATGTTATGTAACATCTGAAAAAGGAAACACTTTGCCCCTAAGATATGTGATTTTAATGGGTTAATATTTTATAATTATAGAAAATTAAATACACATATTATATATACATTATAATGAAAGGTATTTAATACTTCCAGCCATAGTCATAGGCTGTAATAGTATGTATTGTTTGGGGGGGAAAAGAGGAGCCTAACATGTTTCAAATTACTTCACAGTATTTAACATATGAGGGCTGTCCAGAAAGTATTTAGCCATGTAATATGAAAAATAGAGTCATTCATGGCTGGTTTTTTCTGGACAGTCCTCATATGTTATATGGCTACATAGCTAATATAATATAGTGATATAACTGTGCTATATAATTAAATCATAATGCCAAGGACTTCAATTAGGTTTCTTATACTATCCTAGGACATTTTATTTAACATTCATTCATTCACTAATACCTATGTAGTGCTTATTTCCTGCATATAGACTTTGTGTCCTCTCAGCACTTTTCTCATACCTAAAACTATGGCATTTGTATACCCTGATCATAATCATGTCTACATAATTCTTTCACCAAATTCTGAGCTCCCTGAGAATACTATCTGTATTCATACCAAGTAGCACGAGGCCTGGCACCTAGCTGTATTTATTCATAAGTTGAATATGAAATATCAAGAATAAATATGGCCAATATCAAGAATAAAGGTCTCTAAGTGTTTGAAATCTAGTCAGAGGTGGAAATAAATAACCTTACTGAAGTAATTCAAGATAAATATAACATGACTGGTTTAGGCATGAAGTTATTAGAAATGGAAAGAAAAGCTAAAGAAAAATTTTATAAATGTTTGTGGCTTCGTAGTTAGGTTTATCTTAGTCACATTTGCTTATTTAATACTAACTGTGTAGATTCAGTATTTTCTCAGTGTTGTTACAGAAGTGCCTCTTCTAGACATTCCCCAACCATCACAGTGATTGCCAGGCTTATCTATTTGGAGAAACTTGGGAATGGGTATGGAACTCTCTGCTTGCACAGTTGCTAGTTGAGGCAATTATTTTTTCCATTTAATGGTTATTTACTGCTTGTTTCTTTTCTTGAAGTATTTTTTATTTTTCATTCTTAAATAAAATCATCAGGAAAAGTGAACACTCTCACTTAACCCCATTTCTGATGTAACTAAAGATAGACAATACGGCATGGTATTTTGTTGCTGGGTAATGCTATCATTTAATGAGTGCTTTTGAGATTTGCCTTGAGATTGCTAGAAAGCTAGGGAATATGATTCAAAAAGGCACTGTATTAGGAATATGTAGATGGAGGAGTTACTTGGTAGTCATGCCCCCTTGATTTTAGAAATTGTTGGATCTTGCAGTTTAAGAAAGATTCACTTTGATCAGAGTTTGAGTAGGTATGACATTTAAGGGAAGGTGAATACCTCAAGCATCATGTATGTTATGTTGAACCTTTACTACAAAGTTTTGTGAATCAAGATTGTCTTTTTAGATTTAGGGGTATGTTTTTGAGAGAGTTTGTAAGTCTTGATTATCATTGGTATATAAAACCTCTTTCTTGTCTGTTGCTTGTTTGCTATGTGATCTTAGGTAGATTAAATTTATGTGATGAGAAATTCCAGGGTTATTATGAGATTGGGATCCATGTTTTCAAAGTGTATATTTTTAAATAAAGTACAGCTTTTTTCTCTTTCTTCTCTAGCCATATCCCCAATAACACGTAACAAAATCCCAAATCTAAAACAACTTGAATGCTTAATGATATTGTATTTAGCAAATAAAATTTTTGAAAAGTTAGAAGCCTCTAGTTTGTTATTGTGGAAACTTTACAAGGAATCCAGCACAGTTGTAAGAAGTGAAGAAAGACTGAATAAAAATTTTTATTGTTAATATGAGATATAACAATAATAGTTACTATATATACCAATTAAATTGGTACTTATTAAGGACCAAGTACTAATTAATTCAAAATGCTTAGATTATTCTTTTTATTCAAGCCTTAGAACAATCCCATGGGATCAGTATGATATCATGATTTACTGATGAGGAAACTGCATCTTACACCTATATCATGGACCCACAGCGAAAAAGAGTAGAACTTGGATTTTTGAAGATAAATTTAGTATGTCCAGCCCCAAAGCCTATTCTAAGAGTATGACTCAAGTATGGGACTATGAGGGCTAAGTAACTTTTTTTTTTTTTGGTGGTTGTAGAGTACAGCATGTCCTTGAATAACATGTTTAGTTCAATGTTATTTTGTTAAAATGTTCAATGTCATTTTCTTATAATGTTACTTATTATAAATTGTCACTTTTGACCATCTTGGTTAGAAGGGGAACTGGATTGAATCAGAACCGATCTTTCTTTTAAGAAGGGATCCTGAGGTTCTGGCAATGTCCTCACTGCTCTGTATGTTTAGTCTTTTTCCACTACATGAGAAATAATTAAAAGAAGTGCTATGTGGCCTATTTGGATTATCAGTGCATTTGTTTTACTGACTTTTATTAAAAATCTCTGTCTACACAGAAGTAAATTTAGCTTACTTTCAGAGAGACTTAAAAATGCTTTCAGATATATTAATGTGTAGAGTATTTATGAGAAGTCTGTTTGTTTATTGAGGTTTGAAATATTAACATGTATAGATAGGTTCAGTTCTTTTCATGATGTTATTTCTTCTACTTTTTGTTCTGATTTACAAACCAAGAATGTTGGGTATAGAGGAGAAATTGCCCAGAGATCTCTTTTGTCTAGTAAGGCACAGCTGAGGTTTGACTGGCCTGGTCTGAGATTGCAACTGGAGTTCAGAGACTCTCAAGTTGTAAGTTGGAATGGTATAAAGAATGAATGTGTGTGGACAAAAGGTCCAAATGAGGTCACCAGTCCTAGGAGTCAAACAAGATGGTAGATGAAATTGGCTATATAAACTATGGAAATAAGGAGTAGCCATTGAGGGCAAACTGGAGGTGGTCTAGGGAGTTATAGAACAGGATATGATGACTGTTTGCTTGGCAAGCTTGGCTTTTCTAAAGGGGCTTTGAAGCGGTGGAGTCAGTATCGAAGGCAGGATAACATGAAAACCAATAAGATGATTGTAGGAATAATTAGTTATAGAACTTTAAGCTTTACAAAAGACTTTCACACATTTTTTATTTGTTACAATATTTGAAGGAGTTACAATTTATTCCCATTTTACAGATAGGGGAGTCAAATTCAAGCCTTGAAATTTTTAGTTTGTTTTCATCTATGTGTTTTTGCAGGGAGAGGATTAGCAAAATTCAGGTGAGAACAGCACATTTTTTATAGTTAGAAGGGAGCAGAAATATTATATAACCACTAGATTTGGAAGTGTTTTAAATGAAAAAGTTGAAATAGAGTTAAAGAAATGACTATTTCCTTACTGCATATCATGTAAACTAAACACACAAACACAATACTAATTAAATCTAATTTTTTGATGAGAGCTTTTAAAAAATTTTAACACCTTTTCTGCTTTTTTAAAAATATGAATGAGATCCTTACTTGATTCATGAGTTGGTCATTTTTCAATTATATTTTTGTTTGTGACCAAGCATTTACAAATAAACATGAATATCACATAGCTTCAATAATCTGCCTAATGCCTTGTGTACGTGTGCATGTGCATGCACATGCATGTACGATATGTGTGTGTTCACTTCAGTACTTTGAAGCTTTTATCTTGTTTATTGTAAACTGTGGGGATTAATGCATTGATAAAACAACTGGTGTTTAAATGCATCTACTCATGCTACGTTTGATGGGAAGCCTCCATTTTGTATATTTGTGAGTATGAATGAGAAAGCAAAGTCTGCCTTGGGAATTTTATAATGAATCTGAGAGAGATCCTGCCACAGGTAGTTATTAAAATGTCCCCCGAAGTCTTTTATGATGAATGATTGTGTCTGTGTCTGAGTCTCTGACCTTCCCTGCAGCCTCTGGTTTTGTTTTTTGTTTTGTTTTTTTTTTTTTCAAGAAACCATCACTACCCCAAGCCATTCACTTACTAAAAATTTAAAAATAAATCCCTACTGCTAAGTTTTAATTTGTACAGTTATCTTCTGAACAACTGAAATAATTTTATAAGTATTATTTGAATCTGCCCTTTTCTTCTGAAATGGAGAAAATATGGGTTGGTAATGTAACTACTATTTGTCACCATTTTTGAGGAAGGGATGAAATAAATGTGAAGAAAAATAGGAAGGAAAAGATATGAGAATTTTACTTATCGAACAAGCAAAAGTCTGTTCTACCTCTTTTTTTCCAGTAGAAAAATGAATCATCATGGAAAACTTAAGATTTATAGCAAGAAAGAGTAAGATGATTATTAAGATACATGAGAAAGGGGAGGGTTCTTCTCAGACATGGAAATAGACATTCTGGAATTACTTTATCAGTTGTGAATTTAAATTTTAGTAAAAAAAATGGGACTGCCTATTTGCATGTAAGAAAAATTTTATGAAAATGTGTTGAAATAAAAAAATAGCTTGACTTACAACTAAGAAGAAAAACAAAGGGGAAACTAAAATTTATTAGTATAAACTATATGCTAGGAGTTATGGAATTGCCTTAACATCATAGGTTATTTTACTTGACTGTCATAGCAACCTTTCTAATTTTCTAAGTCTGTATTTTACCATCACCTAACAGATGAAGAAATAGACAGAGGTCGAATAACTGCTTATTCTTACATTGCTAGAGCTGGGGATTCATAACACTTTGGATTTTAAACCCTTGTTCCTGCTTTTGTCTTCTGTTGTCGACCAGGTTTTATTAAAACTTTGTTCCCCTTGGCAGGATGACTGGCTACAGAGCCTAAACCCTCTGGTGCTAATAATGTCATTGTGTCAGCCAGCTATTGCCATTATAATTCTACATAGTAACCATCTCAAAACTCATTGGCACACACAAAAACATTCATTTCTCACACAAATGTCTGTGAGTCACTTGGACCTCTTTCCATTTAGGCTAGGCTTCTTGGCTTGGCTCTAAGCTGGGGTTTGATACCAGCTCTGCTTCTTGTAGGTCTCATCTTCCTTGGATTAGCGGCTACTCACATGATGTTTTTCTTAGACAAGAAGAAAACAAGTGCCACTTCCTACGCACATTTAAATCTTCTGCTCAGTGTCACTTCTGTCAGCATTTCATTGACCAAATCAAGTCATGTGGTTAACCTTACAATTAAAAATGAGGAAGCATACTCTGCCTGTGGTATGGATAGAGGAAATGACTATATTTTGAATAATTGACACCGCCAAACTTTTAATGGCACTTATGAAGAAAGTACAACAGAATAGATAAACAAAACTGTTTCTTTAGTTTAATGTCTCATATGGCTTCTCTAAATACTATCAGTTAATCATTTCTGTGATAGATATTTAGAGTTTTACATCTCAAAACTAGAGTGCCTAGAAACTTAACACCATTAATTGGCATCGCACTGAGCTGTGGCTATCAGAAATCTTCCCATAGAATATTATTTTTGGTCTGGTCTACTGGTATGTGTTTTCCATTGTTTCACTGAGGTGAGAAAAGGGCATGTAAATGCTATGTAGTGGATCGCCTTTATTTTTGTCCTTAGTAACTATGTAATGGTGAAGAATTAATACTATTTCCAATCCAGTAGTTAGGGGAAATTCATATTATACTTAGATCTCAATTTAGAGCCTAATCAAATTTATTAGGAATGTTTCAATCTATTTAAGTTGGTACACTAGGATCTAAGCTTTTGGATTGCTTATTTTTTTCAGCTTTTCATTATTGCCTGTTATGAACCATTGCTTCCAGTTCACTTACATGGATAAGACTGTTGACACAGGAAGAAATTTGTTTTTCTCAAGGAAATTTGTTTAGACCAAACCCACAATGGACTCTGAGAGGCTAATGTTAACATTATTTTTATGGTATTGGTCAGGTAATTATAGGAAGCTTTGTTGTGTTACTAAAGATGTTCATTGGCTTTTTTCTTTAGATTTGATTGTGTAGTGGGGTTAGGGGAGGGAAAAGAGGGTATATTTTACTATTCTAAAAATTGAACACTTTCAGAATAAACAAAAATGGTACTCCTTAACTCCTCTAGACTAAAAGGAAGAATAATTGCTAATCTTTTGGATTAATAATGTCATCTTAACAACATTTGTTCTCCTTTTTCTTTTTCCTGAAATAATTCTTATTTTTTAAAATAAAAGTGATAATGTTAAATTTTGTGCTGAGCACTTTATGATTCTCATTTTGAGGTTGTTAGAGACGTCTTGGAGTATTGTTACTGGATCACTGTTCTGTGCCACTAGGTAAGGTGTCATTGAAGTGGTTAAAATTTAGAATATAGATACACCAACCTAATGTTCTCATAGATCCATTTGTATTCATACTTTGTCTCTCTGAAATTATGTACATTTTTTGGTTACAATAGTACAACATAGTACATGTTTGATGTTTGGCTCAGCAGTACACGGATGGGCCAACATGTCTTCTCTCAAGTACTTGTGTCTTTTAGGTATGGTAGAGGATTGACACTTTGGATGTAAAGAGTACTTAATATAGATCCATGTTATAGGAATTAGTCATTATAGCTAAAATCAACCTGTTTCTCTGTTGTACCAGTGTTTCTTTTAAGTTAGCAAGAGCTTTACTCTAAGAATTAGACTCTGAACTCCATTATGGCATAGCCCATGCCTGTGTTATTCACTGTTGTATTCTCAGCACCTTGAAAAGTGCCTAGAACATAGAAGGATGAATGAATGAATGAATAAATGTTGCTGTAAAATGTATGAGATCTCTGATTGTGACTCTCCATCTACACTTCTTGCAAATTTTATTAGTCTCTATAATCAGAAATTTAATGTGAAAACGCAAGCCACAGTGCTTTTGTGTAAACCATATTATAAGAAGCTTATTCCAGAGAAATTTATGCTAAAAATGAAAATTATTTAAGATTCTGTATGAAGAAACTCTCTTTAGAGACATTTAATTTTATTAAATTTATTGGGATGACATTGTTTAATAATTCTTTAGAATTATGCTTGTAGAATGAATGTGTTTGTTTTTTTTTAAAGATTCCTAAATGAAACTGTAGGCTTATCTTACACAGAAAGAAACAAGGAAGATTAATGAACAACAGCAAATTACAGAGAAACAAGAGACAGCTATCTTATGTGGAACCATAGCTTCTTATTAACTCAGGATTATTACAAAGTAACTTACTTTTTACTGTAGGATTTAATTTACTTGATTTCCCTAATAAATTGTTTCTGTTCTTTTATTCATGGAAAATTAAACTTGATTTTAAAAAATTTTCCTTAACTATTTACACAATTGTTTTAAAAATTTACAGATTATAAAAATATTCATGTGTACAAACAGAATGATTTTGTACCTTATTTTATCTTTTAATCATATCAGTGGTTAAGTGCTGTATACTTTGTGGCACAGAATTAGTTTTCTGTATTTAAAAAGCACATAGACCAGTTTTGTTTCCAAAATGATTTGAAATATTGGTGATCCCAGCATATGTGTAAGTTTTTTCTTTGATGGCTGACAATTTAAATTGAGTCATTGTTTTATAGTGGTAATTTAGCTAGGTAATCTAATACAAATTTAAATGCGTTTGTTTTAATAGCATATTTTATCTTTCTTGTCTTATTTTGTAATTGAAGAGAAGGGGCAAAAGCTAAGTTTGTATGGAATTTAAATTCACTTGGATTTGGTACTTAAGTCTATTAGGCTGTTTTTGTCAAAAAGATGCACTAAAGTTTTCCTATTAAGGTTTTAAGATTATTGATTGGAAAAGAGTTTGGAAATATCTTTTTGCCCCTATTTCCCCCTATATAGTTCTCTTGAAGTTTCTCTAAATTAGATTTTAAATGCCAATTAGGAGGTTGAGTATACTAAAATAAAAGCAAATGCAACCAAAATGGCCTCACCTTATGTCTAGTTAGGCTTTTGAGAGAATAAGTGGAACCTTTGCTCTGAGCAAGGCTTTGAGAAAGATATTCATCTTAATGAACACATTAATTAGAACCATAACTATTTATAAGATAATTAGAAATGAAGCTTGGTAAACTGAGCTTTTCCTGCAATTAATGGAGGATTAATTACTGGAGGTAATGAAGTGGATTTTTAAATGCATTAAGGTGAAGTACAGAGATGAGCAAAGCTTTGTGATAGTTGCATAATTATTTCAGGCTGTTTGAGCATAGCTCATATGAGATCGTTAATAAGCATCATTGCATCGTTATGTATGCACTTAAAAAGACTTACCACCAAAATGACTGCCTAATTATTTCTAATTGGCAGGACTCTATGTAGTCATTGAGCTGTTTGTAGCCATTTTAAGGTTCATTTAACTATCCTTGGGGCCATGTGATAGATGGAAAAAGCTTCAACTAACATGCTGGCCTTGGCTGGCGCCGTTAATCAATTTTGGTGGGCTTCAGTTTAAATGCATTTGCTCATGCAGAGGTCAAAACCTGGAGTAGTCCAAGCAAAGTTTTGCTTTTTGAAGCCACTTGACTGTATTCATTAGCAATTAGTAAAATAATTGTGTCTGTCACTATATTTGGATTTCCATATGACTTGATATTCTTTTATCACTGTCCCTTCTTATTCCGTATTTGCTCCACTGGAAACCAAATATTCTTCCAACAAACCCTTTTAGCAACTTCCGTGTAGTGGCATATGTTCGGATATACTACCTTTCTTCATTCATTTGTTAGCTTAAACAGTGTAGTACATTTCAACACAATCATCTAATTTGCTCCTGATTGATTGCTGGTGAAAGTTTCTACCCAAGGACAACATTTTAGGGCTTTTAAAGACATCTCTAAGGAATTAGTCATTAAGCATTAGGAGAGGAAGTAAGAAGTAGTCAAATCGAATCCTGACATTTACCAGAGTTTTGTAGTTAGAAGCATCTATATCTAAGATGTTGAAAGCAAAAAATATATGTATATATTCCCCCCCAAAGGGCACATGATGCAAGGAAATGATGTGATGAAGATAAGCTGTGTAATGTCTACACTTGTTTTTAAAGCTCATTCTTAAATAAGTATATTACTAATCTAGTGCTTTCATGGAATTAATTTAGAAATGTTTGAATGTCAATTTCAAATGATGTATCTTTGTTTATAATATAATTGATGGAAAATTTTTAATCTTATATCAGATTTAATGTGACATCCTATTAGCTAAGCATCTGTAATGGTTTTCAATGAGCTTGTTGTCTTGTTACACATAATCATAACCATCTGTGGGATGTTGTCAAGGTATATATGCCATTAGAGTGGTTTAAGAAAACAGTGGTGAAGCAAATTGTAGGCTAATAAAATAAAGGTCAGTTATACCTCTTTGTTATGAAAAATGTGGTTCCAATCATTTCCTTAATGTTAATGCTTAAAGTTAAAATTATTTATGCAGGATATTTTAAAGTATTGCCAACTTTATTGAAACTAGATTTGTGTATTTAGTTCCCTTAACAATTTCATTATTCAAGAATTTGGGGTTTTAAATGTCAATCAGGTAGTGCATATTTCTTAGGCACAGACATAATTACCGTGGATTTTAGTCCATTGTTTTAGTATTTAGAAACAGATTAATTGAACTACTTAATTTCTCCAATCAATCAAGCTGTCCCCTGCTAGAATTAGGAACTTCTCTTTAGTGTTTGATGATGCCTTTTGAGGATCTTTAACACGTATTTTAAGAGCAAGAGGGAACACAAAGCTCCCGAGTCGGTTGCTTGTTTGTGAGTGTATCAGAGTCTACAGACTGAGACAGGACCTCAGCAGAACTTCTTTTGGCTTGGTCATCAGGAAATGCTAGTCTGTTTTTAAAGCATGGACTAAAAGAGTAATTTAAAGGTCAGATAGAATTGCCTTTCCATGTAATTAGAAATTCACATTCTATATATTGATAGACATGTCACAGTTGTTTTAATCATTTGATGTTGTAAATTGAAATTGAAATTTTAGATCTTGAATAAGGGTCTGTTTTGCGTGGTAGCTATTTTCAAACCCTAATTTTAGGTGGTTATTTTAGGAAACAGTGGTTGTGAGACTTATTACTAAACTTAAATAGGCAAAATGTTAGTGTTTCACTTCAAGTAAATCTTTTTTACTTTTCATAAGTTTGTGAAGAATGTTATTTATGAAAGTTATCGATAGTACTCTAGAAAAATAGGGCAGTATTTTAATGTTATATTTAAATCTGCATATTGAGATACCCTGTGAAATGCTGTTTTTAATTTTGCTCATATAGATGTATTATTATTTGCTAATTATAACATGATGAGAGGGAAAATGTTACCGTAGGAGTCCTACATACTTTAATTTCTTTAAGAACATAGACGTAATCAAGGCAGCCATGCCCATTGGGGCTTACCATCACTTACTATTTTTTGGAACTATGGTACAGCTATGTCACAAAACTCTGCTAAGCCTACTGGAAGATAAACTACTGGAGCAGAGGTGAGACTTCCCAGCTGAGTTCCAGTAAACCTATCAACTACCTGCTGTCAGACACGTGAATGAGGCCTTCCTAGAGCGGGGGGTTAGCAAACTAGAGTTTACTGGCCTGCTGCCCGTTTTTGTCAATACAGTTTTATTGGAACACAGACTTATTTATGTGTTGTCTGTGGCGACTTTCCTGCTAAATGACAGAGTTTAGTAGTTGCTACAGAGACTTTATGACCTGTAAGCCTAAAATTTTTACTATCTGTCCTATTAAGAAGTTTGCTGACTATTTGTTCTAGACCACCCCACCCATAGCCAAGCCGTCAGGTGACCTAACTGATCCCATTGACCACTGAGATCAGATAAAATTCTTAGCTGATCTAGGAAATAAAAATGTTGTATGCCTTTAAGATTTGAGTAGTAATGTATTATACAACAAAAATTAACTGATATAACACTGAAGCGTACCAATAAGAGAACGAGTGGTTTTTCCATGTGATATGTTTAATCACTCTAATTTTGGCATTCATATTAAACATCTCAATGATTTTCATTATTCTTTTTATTTATAGATTTAAAAAAAACTAGCAAATTTTTTCATACATTATATTTTATTAAAATGATGAACAGTCAGAAAAGCTTTATTTTGTTATTTGATTGTTCATTTAAATTGCAGTGTTTGCAATTTTGATTGTCATTTTTTGGTGCAAGTACCTTAGGATTTGTTATCTAGATAATTACCACATTTAGTTTCTTGGTCATACAACTGGTAACTAGCTTTTTAGTTGTCTATCAGAGGACATATTAAGTAGTTAACATTGCTCAAAAAGTATTTTGGGATGCTTTATTGGATTTCTTGTATAGCTACTATGAGTACTTCAGTACATTTTTATTAAACTTTTAGAGTAAAAGTATTGCTACCATATTTTTATGTTTCAATGGCCATTTTTAAAAAATGTTTGAGAAGACTCAAAATTATATTCTGAAAGGAAAATTGGCTCTAGCCCCAGACTTTTCTTGGTTTGCCTAATGAATATGGGTGGGTTATTCCTTCTCTTCAGATGCTAGACTTTTTTATTAGGATCCTAAGTTTTCGTAAGAGAATTTCCACCTGGGTTGACTCTTAACAATTCAAGTCTCTGTACCTATGGTAGCCACATAAAATAGTTGCCCACCAGGTACTTGTCAGGAGATATAATCTCAAACTTGCTGCTGTCCAGAACCTTTTGAAAGCTTTGCCAACAAGAATAATATTATAGAACAATGCCTGGAGGATATATACTGTATCTATTTCTTTTTTAGTTTAAATCTACTCCTGATTTAAGCCCAAGTCTTATATCAGGAGTCTTTATATTGACCTCCTCTGGAACTGATTTTACTGATTGTCTTTTGGCATGTGGCCTATATTTAGGGAAGTTACTGCAAATTGCCCTGTGAAATTCATTAGAGGGTTTATTTTAAGAATGTTCTCAGAGTCAGGGATAGTTGTATCTGATTTGATAACCTAGTTTGATTTTATTCTGTGAATGTTATGTTGTTACTTCTTTTGAGTTAGCTGTTAGAGAGATTGAAGCCAGATTTCTGCTCTTAATTCTAGAAAATGTGAGGGCCTTATGATCTATTTTGCATATTAACCTCTTTCCTGCTTCTGTGGTTTTTTTTTTTCCTTTGTTCTTCCTCTTTCTCCCTTTTATAATTTTTATCTTACTTTATTATATGTTTATATTTTGGAACAGTGTGTGAGGGTGTAGATAAGAAATTATGCACAAGAAGTCCTTTTGAATTTACAGTGCTTGAGGGATATATACTGAGTGGGTCAAGCTTGACAAGATAAAGTCCACTTAGTTTGTTTCACCCACTGATTATAACTAAACCTTCTGGATAAAGTGCTAAAAGAAGCTACTTTATGGCTTGGAAATTATAGCAGTTAGATGGAGGAATATAGTCAAAACTTGAAGAATGACCCGTATGTGCTGAGTTGCTTATTTTTATTTCCTCTTTATTGTCCCAGATTTTGATCTGGGGAAGTCACCTTCCCAGAATTGCACAGTGGGCAGGGGCACCAAACTCTTAGAGAAAACCTCATATTTCTTACTAGAAGAAGAAAAAGGAGACCCCCATAAGCCAGAGACTTTAGAGGGAGTCATTAGTTTTTGTTTGTATGTTTATTTTCATGTTTCCCCCCTTTCTCCCCTTGGTTCTATCCTAAGGACAGCCCCTGATGTTGACTGTGGAATCCTTGTTATTTTTTTCCCTGCTTTTCTGTCAGTGCTTTGTGGACCTCAAGAAACATCCTTTTCATGTAGAACTGCATGATGGCAACAGAGGCAACTAAAACTCCAAGAAAAACCCTGCATTTCTTGCCAGAGGATTGGAAAAAGGAGAGTAGGGGGGCAGTCTCAGTAAGGATAGAACTGGGGAAAGGTCCTCTTACCCTGTATGTGACTGGCATAGGCCTGGGCTCACCTCTGAGCTGCACATTAATAGATAGACTCAAAAGCAATACAACAAAAACTGACACTGGAACTGTAACCCACACAAAGTAAGGCAGTACTTTAAATCTAAACCTAACCAGGTTAGTTGCCAACTAAACCAAACAACATAATTAACATTTTACAGAGAATTTTAACAGGACCCAGAGTCTTGCAGCATAATATTCAGAATGTCCAGGTATAAACCAAAAGTGCTCAACATACAAAGAACCAGAAAAATGTGACCAAAATTTAAGGGAAAAGACAACCAACAGTTGCCTACCCCAAAATGAACCAGATATTGGAAGTAAAGTCAGATGAAGACTTTAAACAGGTATTATAACTGCATATATGGTAAAGGTAAACCCTTTTGAAATGAATAGAAAGCTGAAATTTCTAAGCAGAAAATAGAAACTATAAAAGAGTACCAAATGGAAATTTTAGAACTGAAAAATACAGTATTTGAAGTAAAAAAAATCTTACTGAATGGGCTCAATGTTAGAATGGAAATGACAAAGACAAGAATCAGTGAACTCAAAGTTTAATAAACAGTTATAATCCAATCTGCAAAATAATGAGAATATTAATATTTTTAAAAAATTAATGAAAACTTAAGAATATGTGGAAAAATATCAAAACATCTAACATATATATAATTATAGTCTCCGAACGAGAAAATGGAATCTGGTAGAAAACATACTCAAGAAGTAATGGCCAAAATCTCTCCAAATTTGATAAAAACATACATTTTTAGAATTAAGCTCAGTGGATTCTAATAGAATAACTCAGAAAACACCACACTCAGTCTTCTCTTAATGAAATTGCTAAAACACATGAAGGACAATTGTTTTAACTCTTCGTGATTTTACTATTGAACGAAATACTTGTTTTTGATATGTGTTTATTGTACTATGCTACTCAAGTATTCATTAATGTGTATCCTATTGTGCTTAACTGGGAAACATAAATGAGGAAAGCAGTGTTTCTTTTCTGTACAATTATGGAAATAATTTTTTTGAAGAACAACTTCTGCATGTTGTATTGGGTGAGGCATTAAAGGAAAAGAAATACGTTAGCAGTACATCTCTCCTCCTGACGTGTTTAGCGTTAGCCTGACAGTTGATTGATGAAGTTGACCACTCTAGGTTAAAAAGGTTAGTTAGCATATATTTATTTACATTTTAATTCAGGTAATGTGTTTTGGGGCCATTGAAATGCTCCTAAACTTAAACACAGTAGTCTTTATTTGAAATTCACTGTTAATTATTTTTATGCTTTGAGCTTAACATTATAGATGTAATTGTTGGGGCTGGACAGTATGGATCATTTGTTCATAACTCAGACCTTCAAAATTTATTGAATTTTTCTAGCCATGCAGAATCTGATGTTTTAACAAAGGAGGTTCATACTTCAAATTAAATGTTAATTTGAAATGATACTTAGTTTTAATAAAAAGCGCAGTTATTTGTTAATTGATACTCAAATCTTTGCTGACATTTTAAGGTTAACTTCAAGTCTTATATTCTCTATAAAGCCTTTCCTGACCACCATGGTTGCTTCTTACCTAGAACACACACACACACACACACACACACACAGAGAGAGAGAGAGAGAGAGAGAGAGAGAGAGACAGAGACATGGTGCAACATTTTAATAAAGGAAAAAACTATATTAAAATTGTAGTACTCAATATATACCAATAACGAAATATGACTACAAGTCATGTTTGACTTCTGCAATTACAAGAGGTGCTCAAAGTAATTACCATCAGTGTCCAGACACTTCTGATTACAGTGAACTACTGCTTCAGCAACATTGACCAAAGTGTCCACTTATATTGCTGCCCATGCCATTTCAATTTCTTCCCAAAGTACCGCCATCGTATCTGGTTTTCTACAGTACACCACATCCTTTAAGGTCCCCCATATATAGAAATCAAGGGGTGTTAAGTCAGGAGAACTTGGGGAAACTCAACTGCAGCTCTTTGTCCTGGCAAATTCCACCATTTTCTTTGACTCTCCTGTCTGTCATATGGCGATGCTGCCATTCATTTGATTAACACCATCTTTTGAGCAAACATCACACTACACATTGCTATCATAATTCAATTCAACTTTGAACAGTAATACATAGATAAGATCTCTTAAAATGTGTATATATTTTTTTGGCACCTCGGGGTGTGTGTGTGTGTGTGTGTGTGTGTGTGTGTGTGTGTGTGTATTTGTGTGTATATGTGTATATATACACACACACATACATACATACATACATACATATATATGAATATACATTAAGAATTAACCAAGAAAGTTAAACATAAATTTACCGTATGAACTAGCAGTTCCACTCTTAGGGATCTACTGAAGAGAAATGAAAAGATCCATCTACACAAATACTTGGACATGAATATTCTTGGCAACATTATTTATTATAGCTTAAAGGTGAAACAACCTAAATGCCCACCAACTGATGAATGGATAAAAAATGCTATGTATTCATACAGTGGAATATTATTCAGCAGTATTTCACTGAATAATGATGTACAAGCTACTGATATGTGCTGTGAATTGGGTGGACCTGAGAAAATACTCTGCTAAGTGAAAGAAACCAGATACATTAATTTACATAATATATGATTCCATTTATATGAATGCCCAGAAAAGGCAAATCTATAAAGACAGATTAGTGATTACTTCAGGTAGAGTGAGGGAAGGGGATTAATTGTAAATGAATATGAGGTGATGAAAATGTTCTAAAACTCATTTATGGTAGTGGTTGCAGAACTTGGTATATTTACTGAAAACTCATTGAATTGTACACATAAAAAGGGTGAATTTTATATGGAAAATATGTCTCACTAAAGTGATTTTTAAAAACCCAAGAGCATGAGATAGTGTATTTTATCTCACAATTGGCATTGTAGCCATGTCAAGATTTAGCTTAATGCTTGACATTTTGATAGATGCTTAATGAAGAGTTGATTTAATTTTTAATTAGTTGAGCTTTCAAAATTAAACTGAGCCTAGTACCTGGGAAAATATTACAGAAAGTTGAGTCCCAAACCAGTATGTAAGATAGATGAAATTTATTTATTTACTTGAAGTTTTTTATTCATATCAGATAATAGATAAAAATACATGTCATAAGTGTTCATTCAGCTCAGTGAATTGTCACAAGAAGAACATAACTGTTTAAACACTGATGAGATCAAGAAATACATTATTACAAATACCTTTGAATTCCTGCTTGTGCTCCCTCACAATCATTACTCTCTTTTAATTCCTCAGATACGCAGATGATTGCCAATGATAGTCACTATTATTGACTTCTAAATCCATAGATTAGGTTTACCTGTTTTTGAACTTTGCATAAATGGACTCATTCAAAGTATAATCTTTTATGTCTGGCATTTTTTGTTGAACATTGTTTATGAGATTTACTTATGTTGTTTCAAGGAAGTGTTTATTAATATATATAATTCTGTAATATAAATATACCAAATTTATTTTATTTATTTATTTTTTGACTTGGTGAAGGTTTAATAGAGTTTCACATTCCAGCACAGTGTGATTTCACACAAGCACATGCTCTCATGAACTGCAATGGATAGAGGAAAAAAAAAAAATCGCCATTTCCCTGAAACACTATTACAGTGTGACCCAGGCACTTCAGCACTTTTCACAGTATTGTGAGGGTCTTCTCAAGTGCAGTAAGCTAATATAAACGGAAACTCTCATGGATAGAATTGGGAGAGCTCAGGTTAATCACCCGCTGGTGCTAAAAGAATGCCACAATTTATTTATCTGCTTTACTGATGATGGGCAACTGGGTTGTTTCCATTTTTGATATTACAAAGAATGGTACTAAAAACATTTTACTAGATGTCTTTTTTGCCTGTGTGCATCCCCCAGGAGTGGAATTGCACGTCATAGAATATGTGTATGTTCAACCAAACTGTTTTCCAGTGTTTTGTACACATTTAAATTCCCACTAGGCATGTATGAGTGTACCCTGTGCTCCACATGCCTACCAGCATTTGATATAATGGGTTATTTTAACTTAATTTTGGTAGATCTCTAGTAGTATTTCTTTGTGTTTTAATTTTATTCCCCTTTGACTAATGAAGTTGAGCACATTTTCATGCATTTATGTTCTCTATTATAAAGTGCCTGTTTAAATCACTTGTCTGTTTTTATATTAAGGGATTGGTTTCTTGATGATTTTTGGCAGTTTTAAGTTTTGTGTGTGTATGTTTTTTAATGTATTCTAGTAATAAGCCTTTTGTCTGTTAATATGTATTTCAAGTGTCTTATTCCACTCTCTGCTTTGTCTTCTTACTTTTATAATGGTGTGTTTTGATGTTTATTTAGGGCTTCCTAATTTTGTTACATTTCTATTGGGGTTAGTCTTTTTTATGTCATTTATTTATTTATTCCTATTTTCAATTAAATTGTCTTTAAAAAAGAAATTATTGTCCATCCCAACACCCTGAAGAAAACCTGTTAGTAACTCTATGGTTTTACATTTAACATTTAATTCTGGAATTTATTTTTATGTGTGATATGTATGATGTGAATTCTTGTTTGTTTTTGTTAAATTGTCATCCGGCTGATCTAGTATTACTTATTGAAAAGACTTTCCTTTTTCACTACTCTCTAAGGTTATTGTCCAAATCAAGTGCCCATATGAGGGCTGTCCAGAACAGATGCAGCCATAAATGCCTCTATTTTTCTATTACATGACTGGATACTTTCCAGACAGCCCTTGTATGTGTGTGCATCTTATGAATTCTCTATTCTGTCCCATTGCTGTGTTTATGTATCCTTACACCAATACTATGATCTTAATTAAATTAAGTCTTGATATAAAATGAATTCTTCTACCTAGATTATTTTCTATAAGAGTATGTTGGCTAATTTTGTCAGTTTATATATCCCTATAATTTTTAGAATCATCTTGTTTATTTCTAAAAACTATATATACTGAGATTTTGATTGGGTTTTTATTGATTATACATTAATGTGGAGAGAATTGACATTAGATTTCCTATTTGTAAGGAGTTTGATCACTTATTTTTCAAATTTGTTCACAGGAAATTGTTTCTAACATCTTATCTTTTTGATATCATAGATGCCATTGTGATGATCCCTTTTTCATTTCTGATAGTAGCTATTTGTGACTTCTCTCTATTTTTCTTGATCAGTATCACCAAGGATTCATCAGGTTTTAAAGTTTTCCATACTACTAAATTTGCATTTTACTGACCTTTCTCTTGTTTATTTTCTAATCTTTAATTTTCATTTGAATTACTATTTTCTCCCTCTCTTCTCTGAATTTAATTTGCTCTTCATTTTTAAATGAATTCTTGAGATGGATTCTTAAATCAATGGTTTTTTTTATTCTTCTTTTTCTCTAATATATCCATTTAAGACTATACATTTTATCTAAACACAGGTTTGTTTGTTTTTTAAATGGAAGTGTTTTTTTATTTTGAATTAAATTGATTGAGGTAACATTAGTTAATAACATAAGTTTCAGGTATACAGTCTCATAATACATTTTTATACTCCAGCATCCACCCGTCACCTGAAGCCTAATCTCCTTCCTTCACCATGTATTTAACCCCCTTTACCCTCATCGTCCTCCCCCCACCCTCCTTCCCCTCTTGTAACCACCATTCTGAGTCTATCTGTAAGTTTGTTTATTTGTTTACTTGTTGCTTTTTGTTTTATATCCCACATGTGAATGAAATCATATGATCTTGTCCTTTTTAATCTGACTCATTTCACTTAGCATAATACTCTCAAAATCCTTCATTGTCACAGATGGCAATTTCTAAACACAACTTGAACTGCATCCCATACATTTCATGTATTTTTTTTCTTTTTAATTCATTTTTATTGTTAGACTTACTGGGGTGACATCTGTTAGCAAGGATTTATAGGTTTCAGGCATACAATTCTACAGTGCATTGTCAACTTGATGTATAATAAGTTCACCACCTAATTTTATCATTGTCTTTCAATTAAACATATTTTCTGATCTCCATTGTGATATCTTCTTTAACTTATGGGTTGTTTAGAAATGCATTTTGAAATTTCCAAACATAAGACTTTTTTTTCCTTCTAGTTTTATCTTTTCTGTTATTGTTTTCTGGCATATTTTTATCTTGGTCATTGCTCAGAGGACATACCTCAAACACTTTCAATCCTTTAACATTTTCTGAGACTGCTTCATGATCCATTATATAGCCAGTTTTTGTAAATGTTGTATATGTATCTTAAAAAATGTGTATATTTACAGTTATTGGTAGAATAATATCTATATACTGACTGGGTTAAATTTTTTAGTCTTGTTCAGATATTCTATCACCCTACTGATCGTTTTGTCATCTTCTCAGTTACTAGGAGTTGTGTGTTCTCCTCGCTCTGTATTAATGTATCTTGAGGCTATATTATTATGTATGCCTACAAATACAGAATTGTAATTCTTTTGAATGCTTTTTCATTATAAAATGTCTGTCCTCTTTTGTAGTAAATGCTTTTGGTTTTAAAATCTAGTTAGTCCAGTATGAGTATTTTGGTTAGTGTTTGCCTGGTAGATCTTTTTCTATCCTTACACCATAAAATTTTCTATGCCCTTATGTTTTATGTGTTTATTGAATGCAACATTACATTTGTTTTGCTTTTTTCTTCCATTGCTTGATTTTTAATTGGAGTAGTAGCCCTTTATTTGTGATACATTTGCAAGTATTTTCTTTCAGTTTGAGTTGATTTTGTACCTGGAATTTTGGTCAGAGAGTGTTTTTGTATACCAAGGTTATAGGGGAAATCACCCATGTAATCTTCTGGTGCTTTTTAGAGTTTTATTTTTACATTTAGATCTCTGATCCATTTGGAGTTTATTCTTATATATGGTGCGGTGACTATATCTAATTTTATTTTCTTCCAAATCATTATGTAGTTACCCTTAAACAATTTTTAAAAGACCGTCTTTACCCCAGTGGTGTTGCCTTTATCATGTACTAGATTTTTATATATAATTGGCTATTTTTCTGGACTTTCTGTTCTATTTCTTTGTCTATGTATATGCCAGTATAAATCTGTTCTAGTTTATGGATGCTTTGTAGCATGTTTTTGTTTTTGTTTTTTTTAGAGGTGAAACCATGAAGCAGTTTATTAAAAGGAATATAAGGTGAAACAAAGAGATAGTCTCTTAAAAGGGAAAGTAAACTCCTAAGAGGTAGAAGTGGGCTCGAGCAGGAAAATGGCTCAAGAGCCTGTAGTATGTTTTAATATCTGGTTAGGGTTTTTCCCGCTTGAGAGTTCTTTGCTTTTCACTGTTTTCCTGGCTATTCTTGGACGTTTATTTTTCCATATGAATTTAAGTTCAACTTTTCTAGCTCCATAGAAATGTTCTTTGGAATTGCATTTAATTTGTCAATTAACTTAGAACTGACACCTTGGTGAAGTTAAGATAGCCTAAGCAATGACAAGAAATTGTCTTTCCATTTGTTCCAGCTTGATTATATGTATTTCAGGAGTGCTTTACAGTTTTATTTTGTTTTTTTAATTAGGTTTTAAACACTTTTTGTTATGTTTATTCCTAAATATTTATTTTTTAAATTGCTATTGCAAATGAAGTTTTTCATTCATTATATGTTCTTACCGGTTATTTGTGAATATGAATGCTTTCGATTTTTAAATGTTAATTTTATATCCTATTACCTTTTTGATTATTTTTTTAATTGAGCTGTTATCATAGTGAATTCTCTTTTGAAAATTGTTTTTAATCGCTTGTGTTAATTTTATATTTTTCCTTTAGGTTTTTTCAAGTATAACATCTGCAAATAGAGATAGTTTTAGTTCCTCTTCTTAAGAATCTTATTGCTTTATCTGTTCTAAGTGTATTAGTTAGTAATTCTAGAACAGTATTTCTATTTATTTTTTTAATTGAAATTTTTATTTTGCAAAAATTGCATTTGCATGCATGTGTAAGAAGTAATAGATCCTTCGTATCCCCTTTTCCAGTTTCTCCAGTGGTAATATCTTGCAGAACTGTAGTATAATTTCATAAGCAGAATATTGATATAGTCAAGATAGGGAAACTTTATGTCATCACAAGAATCCTTCATGTCACTCTGTTAGACCACATCTACTTCCTTTCCTTTTGCTTGTACCCCCTTAATGCATGACGACCAATCTGTTCTTTTCTATAATTTTTGTCATTTAACAATGTTATAGGAATGGAATGTACAGTTTGTAAATGTTGGGATTGGCTTTTTTACTCAGCATAATTCCCTGGAGATTGATGCAAATTGTGTGTATCAATAATTTCTTCTTTTTATTTTTAAGTAGTAGTTCATGGTATGCAATCAGTTGTCATTGCTTCCGATTCTAACACTCCCTCTGTATCAATGCAGATAAATGTAAGTAATTTAATGGGTACATAGTTTACTTTCTATGTAACTGTAAGAAAAGCACTGGGTGATAATTTGGGAATTTCAAAATTACTTTTCAGCAGAATAAACTGTGTTTTAATATTCTTATTTTTATTTTTTCAACACCAAGTTAAAGTAAAATGATACTTGCGAAGTTATTTTTTAAAATATGTAATCTCTTCTCTCAATCAGTAGTGAAAAGGGAAATGAATGATGGCTTTGAAAAAGAAGTACCTTTGTATTATCTGTGTAAGTTTATTGTCTAGTTAAGTTATGGGCATTCATTGTAATGTTGATTTAGTTAAGTTACATTTTTGCTTGTCTTGTTAAAAAAGGAAAATCCCAGCTTAAAATAGATGTAATTACATATTAAAGTTATTTCTTTTTATGAAGAACATTTGGAGAAAAAAAGGAGTTGTATATAAAAGTTAAAAAAGTAGAATGATAATTTCTAAGTTTGAATATGAGCCTGGAGATTTCTTTTTGGTTTTAATGTTGATAAAAATCCTCACATTCTAGGTGTTATTGAGATAGAGTCCTACTTGTAGATTCACTTTCTTTACTTGCAGATGCTATTTCCAATAGAATGCAATCAATTATTTATACTGCCTCTTGAGCTTGAATTTGGGAATCCCTTCATATCACTTTGGAAATATGCAGAGTAAAGATCCATGGGGGAAACCACGAACAAGTATGATTTTTGAGTTTTCATTTAACTATTTAAGATGTTTTTACACAGTTCTACCTTGCCTTTTGTTTCCTCATGTATCTCACTTGGAACAAGGCCTTAAAAACAGAGATTCTCTTTTTTATTTATTTTATTTTATTTTTTTTTGTTTTTGTTTTTGTTTTTTTGTTTTTTCTTTTTTCTTTTTTTTTTAAATACATTTTTATTGTTAGACTTTTTTAAAATGTCCTCTGGTTCCTATTATACAGTATATGGGGGGAAACACACTAGAATTATTTTTAAATTTCACTGAATGAAGAAATAAACTAACATATGCATTGTTTTCAAGTCTTCCTTTTATTTATTTGAGCATACAACAGTACAATACATACAAGACAAGACAACACAACACACAGTAATGTTGGCGGTACTTGATCCTGTTTTTCATTTATAAAATATAGTGACCATTGAGATAACTTCCATGCCCCAGGCTTGTTGTAGCCTTCTCTGATTCTTTTACAATCATTAAAGAGTTTGTTGGGCACTTATATTTATTATATTTAATAACTATGAGCAATTTAGAACTCGTTCACAGATTTGGAAGAGCAACAAAAAAACAAGGGAATTGGAAATCTTAAAGGCAGGATAATGCATGCAGTCTGATTTGTAAACTATCAGTCTGTCCATTTAAGTTATGTTTTATGTAGTTGGATTAAATGAAGTCTTAACAGCAAGTTACTTGAGACTTCTAAAAAATAATTTAAAAGTACATTTTAAGTAAATAACTTTAGACTTTTTAGTGTCTTAAGTTTTTCTTCCAGGTTTATAATCATAGAATTTACTATATAATTAACAGATTTTAAGATGTCTAAAAAATTTATTATGAGTAAGGAAGTAATCTTTTAAAGAAACAATTTAATTAAAAACCTTAAGTATTTTGGTACAGAGTGATCTGTATTTTTCCTCTTATTTTTAATATGCAGTAATTATTATTATTAATGTTAACTATAAAACACAAAACTATTAGTTTGATTTTACAATCATATTTGTTATTTAAAAAAATTTTTGATGCAAGGATTCCATGAACACTTAAATATTTTCATGTACAGATTTAAATGTTACAAATTAGAAAGTGTGTTAAGTTGCTATTTTTAATTTCCAAAACTAGGATATCAAAATCAAAATTCATGTTTAATTTTCTAATTGAAATTTGTGCATATGGACCTTCTTAATTAAAGAAAAATTTAAATTTACTATCTTGGATACCTAATTGGACTGGTACACATTATTTAGTTAGGTGAAGAAATGATAAAATTTTAAGGTACTAATTCACTTAGTTAATAAGCACTCTCTCTCTTTCCCCCACAAAGAGACAATGCAGGAATTTGCTTTGTGTTTTGTTTTATTTTGGAAAATTATCATTTTCTCTTATAAATATTGCTCTATTAATTAAGGACTTCTTAAAACATTTTGCCTTTGAAAAAGTGTGTAGCCTATTAAGGAAATTATTGGCCAGGTAAACACTTTAATTTTTAAAATTCTGAATTCTACTTCTATATTGAAAGTGATGATTTTAGTCGTAATAAGAACTAACAAGTGTGATCTCATACTTAATAGGGGCATCCATGAAAAACTTCATCCAAAGTCATAAGGTTTAAAATATAATGCTGGTAGCTACCAGCTGCTAAAGAATTTAATTTGCTGATTTTATTATTTTACTCCTTTGTAATTTAAATGCCTTTATTTAAAAAGTTTAACTTAAGGATATTGTAAAGTATATAGCATTTTAAGATTAGATGGTATCCAGAACATACAGTCCAGTGAGTTAGTTCAATGTAATTGGAGGAATTATTAAATGACACTGACCTCATTTCCTTTAGAACAATGAAAATTAATAGTTTCACATTTTATTAGGCTGATATTCCAGATGTAGTGTACATTTAATTAAGTGTAGTTTCCTTTTAGTTATGGTATGTGTATCTGTTTTTTGTCGCAAATTCTTTCTAGTTTTACAGTTTTCCACATGTTTTCTTTCACCATTTATGATTTTTTCAAAGCAGAGCTATAAGGATTTAAATCACTTTAGCATGCAGCAAAACAGTTCCCATTCAAACAATAAACGCCATTTTAAAAAGCCTTTAGATCTTCTGTCACTTCATAAATATAAATGTATAAAAACGTTATGCAGTTGTAGTGCCCACCTGCTAATTAAATGCAGATTTTCTCAAACTTGCTTAAAAATCTGTCTATTTGTTTCAACTATGTCTCTGTTCAGAATACATATGGCCCTTGTGAAACTAATTATGCTTATGGAGCAGCTGTTAAATTTAGTGCAACTAATTTTATCCAATATTTTACATTTTAATTGATTACCTGTGAAGAAATTAGCAAATTAACACTTATTGTACAGTAACTGAATCGTCTTTTATGGTTACTTTCAGATTTAACAAGTGAGCCAGGCATTGATGGAATAAAGACATTTCTAGGATATTTAGATAGGAAAGTTATTGGTGGACCTTGATTATCTGGTGTGAAAATTTAGGAAGACTGATGAGTGATGCCAAGCATCTGTGTGTTCTGTATCTTAAACATGAGAAGCAGATTGGAAAGTAATGGCATTTTAGCAGAATTTTGGTAACATATGGGCTTATCTGGATCTAAGAAGTCTTTGAAGATCTTTGAACTTGACTAAATGACTTAACCTTTGGCATAGTGGGTGGGTTATATGCTTTTTTAGGGGGAGGTACTGGCATTCTGCATTTCTCTTTTGCTTTTTTCCATCTTCCCAATTCTACTTTATAATATCTTAAAAATAGAGAGACTGGAGATGATTGGGAATTTTTGATGATCGACATGGTAAGATTTCCAAGGTATTTAGTTGACTGGATCTACCTGTAATAAGGTTGGGTTAAATCTTTTGATAGTATTTCAGAAATGAATCTGTGTAGATATTTATTTTCTGTTTTACAGGTTTTATTTGAGAATGATACTGTAGTCAGATCTTATTGGCAGTATGCTGTAGTTGAAAGGATGTGGACATACCTGGGTTCAAATTTCATCTCAATCACACGTTGACTCTGTGACCTTTGAACTTTTCAGAGTTCAGTTTTCTCAAAGTCAAAATCAAACCAAACCAAAGAAATAAAAAAAAACCAAAACAACAATAACAATAACCCCCCCCTTGCAAAAACACTCATCCCAACCCTGCCTCCTCCCCCAAAAAGGAAAAAATTTCCCCACACACCAAAAGGAAATGACAGTAACAATTATATATGTAAATAGTCCAGATAATTAAAAGAGGGAAAATAGATGACTACAGCTATTATAGAATGCTTCTGAGCATAATCAAAGATCCTTAGTAATAATAGGGTCAAATATTATGCTCTAATATTACTAAGCAAGGATAATATGAATATTTTAGAGCATTAACTATCAGGTAACTGAGAGATTGGTTTTTATTTTTATTTACCAGCTTTGAATTTTGATAACTCAGTTGTAAAACTTGATGTGAGTTATAGATTCAAGTAAGTGAATCAGGAATTTTTGATAAGAAATATTTCAGATGGGGCACTCTAAATAGGGAATTACCATGTCAGGAATGTATTATATAAGCAATCCCTATTTACGAATACTTGATCCACAGCAACTTGATCTAATGCCCCTGCTGAGGACAGCCGACCTTGGTTCTGCAGTTTAGAACATGTGGCAACAATACTGATCTAGACATTTCTCTAGGGCAGAATATTAACCCACACAGTTCATTTTAGCTAAAATTCAAAATGTGTGTCTTTTCCCCAAAGAAATATCATTGTTGTTGGTGGATGTATTTCTTTACTTTTCTTTGTGATTTCCAAGGGTTTATCAGCTTTGTTACTCTTTTCAAAGAATCAACTTTGTTTTTCTTAATCTTATAATTCATTAATTTTTGCTTTTTTCCCTTTTATGTCTTTCCCTTTACCTTCTGTGAGTATAATTTTCTGTTCTTTTCCTAACTCCTTGAGATGAATGCTTAGATCATTTATTTCAGTTTTTATTATTTTCTAATATGTGTATTTAATACTACAAAATTTCCCTTTACTGTGCTTTAGCTATATAGCCTACACATTTTTGATGTGCCATATTTTCATTTTCATTCAGTTCAAATTTAAAAATATCCATTGTGATTTCATCTTTTCCATGGATTATATTGAAATATATTACTTAATTTTCAAATATGTGGAGGCTTGTCTTTTGTTTCTTTCTTTCTTAATTCTACTGTAGTGAGAGAAAATGATCTAAATACCTCTCATCTTTTAAATGTGTTGAGATTAGATTTATGGCCCATCATAAGGTTTATCTTAAGAAGTATTACAGATACACTTGATAAAAATAAATATTATACATTTTTTGGATGCAATTAAATAGGTGAATTTAACCATTTGTCAATCTTCTATATCTTTACTTTTTATTTTCTTTTAAAAACCTACTTATTTTATTAGTTACTGAGAGAGCTCACATACAAATCCTGATAGTGGATTCATCTGTTTAACTTCAAGTTCTGTCAACTTTTGCTTTATGTATTTTGAGACTTTGTTATTAAGACCATGCAAATTCAGACTTGTTTTATATTATTTTTGGAGTGACCTGATCATCCTGAAAAGTCTCCATTTCTAGAAATACTTCTTTGTTGTTTTTTTTTTTATTTTAATTTTTATTTTTTTTTATTCATTTTTATTGTTAGACTTATTGGGGTGACATCTGTTAGCAAGGATTACATAGGTTTCAGGCATACAATTCTACAGTGCATTGTCAACTTGATGTATAATAAGTTCACCACCTTACTTTGAAGTCTTTGTTTGATACTGATATAATTTGACCATCTTTCTTTTTGCTAGTGCTTGCATGATATCTTTTGTCTTTTTTTTACTATAAAAATTTCCTTTAATATTTAACATGTTTATTTTGAATGCTGTCTATAGCATGCTTTATTTTAGTCTGACAATCTTTTTCTTTCGTTTTCTTTAGTCTGTTTATGTTTACTGATTACTGTTATATTTGAGTTTAAATCTCCCATCTTATATGAAGGTCTTTAATCCATTTTGAGTTAATTTTTGTATATGGAGAGCGTTCACAGCTCAGGTTCATTCTTTTGCATATGTTTTTCCAGTTTTCCCAGCACCACCTACTAAAGAGGCTGTCTTTTCCCCATTGTATGTTTTTTGCTCCTTTATCGAAAATTATTTGTCCATAAATTTGTGGGTTTATTTCTGGGTTTTCAGTTCTATCCATTGGTCTCTTTTCCTGTTCTTCTGCCAGTACCAAGCTGTTTTGACTATTGATGCTTTGTAATATAAATAGAAGTCAGGAAGTGTAGTGCCTTCAGCCTTATTCTTTTTATGTAGTATTGTTTTGGCAATTCGAGGTCTTTTATGGTTCCATATAAATCTAATAATTCTTTTATCTATTTCACGAAAGTATGATTGTGGGATTTTGATGGGTATTGCATTAAATCTGTAGATTGCTTTGGGCAGAATGGCCATTTTAACAATGTTAAGTCTTCCTATCATGAACAGGGGATATTTTTCCACCTCTTAAAGTCTGTTGCAATTTCTTTCAAAAGTGTCTTATAGTTCTCTGTGTATAAGTCTGTCACGTTCTTTGTTAAGTTAATTCCCAGGTATTTCATTCTTTTCGTTGTGATAGCAAAAGGAATTGACTCCCTCATTTCTTTTGCTGTGGATTTGTTGTTTGTATAAACGAATGCTGTTGATTTTTGTACATTGATTTTGTATCCTGCAACTTTACTATATTCGTTAATTGTTTCTAATAGTTTCCTGGTGGAATCTTTGGAATTTTTTATATAAAGGATCATGTCATCCGCAAATAGTGACAATTTGACCTCTTCTTTCCCAATTTGGATACCTTTGATTCCTTTCTCTTGCCTGATTGCTGTGGCT
>PVJL010003194.1:0-87570 GCA_004026885.1 Lyroderma lyra
GGATTGCTGGGTCAAATGGTAGCTCCATTCCCAATTTTCTGAGGACCCTCCACACTGCCTTCCACAGTGGTTGTACCAGTTTGCACTCCCACCAGCAGTGTACCAGAGTTCCTTTTTCTCCACATCCTCTCCAGCACTTGTTATTTCTTGTCTTGTTGATAATAGCCATTCTCACAGGTGTGAGGTGGTATCTCATTGTAAAAAAAAAAAAAAAAAAAAAAAAGTTTGCTATATAACAATATGCTGTGTTACACTGGCAACAGCCTTATACCTCTTGTGTTCAACCTCATTTCTTGATTGCATATTTTCTCTTGTGTTTCATTTAATCTTGTGTTGTTTTGAATAGTAACATTCTGTATAGGTTTATAGCCTAGGAGCAGTAGGCTATACTACATAGCCTAGGTGTGTAGTAGGCTATATCACCTGGGGTTGTGTAAATACAATCTATGATGTTTGCATAGCTACAAAATTGCTTATCAATGCATTTCTAAGAATGTATCCCCATTGTTAATCAGTACATGACTGTATATACATCAGATAACTATAACATTAATTGGATTTTTAATCAATATAGCAGACTGATTCCACTTGATTCTGATTTCTGGCACTAAAAACACAGAAATCCTGGATAGAATATTTTAAAACATGCCTTAAGATCATAAAGGTAAACATAAAATATATAGTGGAGTTTAAAAGCAACATAAAGAGATTTCTAGGTGCCAGAAATGAAGTAGGAATCTTTAGTGGTGAAAGAGAGTTGAATCTGCATGGTACATGTTTCAACACTGAGGGAGAATCTTTAAGGGGATTGGATGTCTTTGTTCACCAGCTTGGCATTATGATTGGAAGTGAGCTTTCCACTATAGGACAATAGTGTGTAAAAAGACACTGAAACATCAAGACGTCTATAAGTGATGTGAAGGCCACATTGCAAATGTTTTATCATAGCCCTACTTTGAGAATTTCCAATAGATTTGATCTTACAATCTCAGTAACAGCTCCATACAAATTTCCAGAAAATTTTATTTTTCTTCTATTCCCTGAGATGTGCCATTTAAACTGAGAAAAACCTGTTTTAAACCTTTTTGAAATCTTTTAGCGCTCATCCTATCAAAACTTTGTCATGGATAATCACTTCAAATAAATTTTCTGCCCTATTTTCTTCCCCTTCTTTGGCCTTCAGTTTTATGTGTGTGTGTATATATATATATATATATATATATATATATATATATATATACATATACATAATATATATATATATACACACATATATATATATATATTAGATTTTTTTTTTACTCTGTCTCATAATGTTGTTTATACTTGTTTTCAGTATTTTCATTGCCTTTGTTCTCTTTGTTTCTGCTTATATAATTTAGACTGACCTATCTTCCAGTTCTAATATTTTTCTTTTCTATATCTGATCTGTCAGTACTCATATTCATTGAGTTCTCAAGCTTATTAGTTGCTAATATAATTGTTAATTTTTTCAAATCTAGAGTTTTTGTTTGATTATTTTTTTACTTATCTTGAAAAAGTCTCTATATTGTCATTTATTATTTTGAAATGTTAATTACAGATTTATAAAATTGTTTCTTTGATAATTCCAATAACTATGTTATAATTGAGTCTGTTTTGTTGCTTTTTTTAAAATGCTATTTCTTGATGGATTTGGTATTTTTTATTGAATGTTGTATATTGCATATGATACATTGTAGAGGCTCCAGATAATGTTTTCTTTCTCCAGTGAGGAAACTCTTTATCGTCTAGTAAGTAGGAAATGTAGTACTAGATCATCATCTTAATCTAATCAGGGACTAAATTTACTAAAGACTGGGTTGGAGTTTTTTTGTTTTGTTATTATTATTACTTTTTTAAAGTTTGTGTCTGATTTGCCCTAAGTTTTAGCTCACTAGACTCAATACAGTATTTGTTGTATTTTGTAAAAAGGCCTTTTAAATAACATTGAATTCTACAAATAGACCAAAGATCAAATGAAACCTACCTTATAGAAGGGATTTGCTTCTTAGAAGTCACTTATCTCTTCTTCCCCTACACTTACACCTTTGCCAGGTGTTCAAAGTAATCTGCTCTAAACCTTAACTGTATATTTGAATCAAATGGGCAGTTTTAAAAAATACCTAACTTTAGATTATTCCCAAGACCAATTAAATTAGAATCTTTTGAGGTACTGCCTAAGCATCAGTAGTTTTTAAAGTTTTCCAAGAAATCCCAAAGTACAGCCAAGGTTGAGTGGTGCTGCTCAGGACTTCCATAGCAACCATGGTGGGATTGGTTTTTGCTGAGTCACGAGAAATAGAACAACATAGTCACTGATTGAGATACTTCTTATGTGTCCTTAAAACTCTTTGTTTGCTTTGTTTTACTCTTCAGGTCTTGCCAATCTTATTCATTTAACAAATATTTACTCAGTACCTATTCTTTGTCAGCACTGTGCTGCAAGAGGATATAAGTATCAAACAAGATGATCTTTCCTTTAAGTATCTTACAATGTAATCAGTGGAGGTAGACTCGTAAGTAGAGAACTCACAGTACGCGGAGTGGTATGACAGGAATAGGCATTTGATCTAGAATTGGGGGATAATAGGCTTAATGGAGGAGACATGATGAGAAAGATGGAGTAATTCAGGTAAAAATTAAAGTGGGAAAGAAAGGCAGTGGTAGAGACAAAAGGAACAGTATAGGTAAATCCTTGAGGCAATAAATACAAGGCACATTTAAGGAATTGCATGTTCTCATAACCATATATTTGCTCTTCCCTTACAGTTATCTGCCATGAAGAGTTGTTTTCTGATTAAATTTATATATCTCATCTTGTACTATGCTATTTGTGTTTCTCTAGATTTTTGTAATCTATCTGGATTCTGAATGAGTCAGTTTAGGCTAGGTTGACCAAGTGTATCATTTTAAACGGGAGAGAAAAGAACAGTACTGTCCTGTTTCAAAAAGTAGGTATGGTCAGTGAGACTAGGTTTAACATATGTACTATTTGAAATGGGAGAGTACCATTGTTTTCTGTCCCATTTAAAATGGTATGTCTGGTGAGCCTAGTTTAGGCTATTTTTTTTTTATTTTTGCATATACTTGTCTGATTTGCCATTTATATGAGTATTTTTACTTTAACCTATGGCACCATCCTAGATGCCTTATCTTGCTCACACGTGGCTATTTTAAATTATTCCTAAGTTTCTGGTACAATAGAAATCGAGCACTGACTGTGTGGTGCACATATATCTAGGTACTGGTGATAACAGTAGGAACATAATAATAAACCAATTTTATAGGCCTGAACGTTTTCACTGTAAGAAGCCATGGAAGCAGCCAGAGTGGTATAGAACAGAAAATACTTTTTCAAAAGAGATAGTGAAGGCTATTATCACTTGGCAGAGCCTATCCTAAATCTGATACATCCGAATTAAGGGGAAACTGTGTATTAAGAGGTTTTAATAATGGCAGATGGAAACATGACTTGGTGAGTTGAGCTACTAATGTTGCAAACTTGTGTAATTAAAAAAAAAAGCCAGCAATGCCTCAATTAAGTGACCTGAGGGGGAAATGGCATGCATAGGTGCATGTTTTTCCCAAATAAGGAAAGCACAGTGCCATCATAATCTACTGGTGGCACTTTTTCCTTAAGTGAGTTTGTTCTCAGCTCATGAATTCTAGAAAAGTATAGCATCCTGGCTAGATATAAGAAAATGTTCTACATTTATCTTTTTGCCCTGAGGTACTATGAGCATCTGCAGTGGGTTTTATAACATCAAAGGTTGGACTCTGATATGTAAGTCTGCCTGTCAACGTATTAAGAGGGCAGGATAAACTACGTTTTCTAAATGTGGTGGATGTTGTGTGTAGGACATATAATCGTGTATATCTATCAACTTTTTGGATTTTTAAAGAGAATATGGGATGCATGAGAAACTAATTTTGATTCTGAGGTCCTGAGGAACCAAGCACATTCTTGGAAAGATAGTAACCCAGGCAGCATCTGCTGAAGAAACCCAAATATACTCAGGTTCAGAATAAGAAGCCTTTGTCTGTGACTGAGAAGAAAAAACCTTTTGAAATAATGATTATAGGACTTTAATTTGAGAACTTTGGATTTTAGTTCCTTTGAACTTTTACTTATAAGGACAAGAAAATTTTATTTTGTACTGTAATGACCGGACATTAAATGCACAAAAGCAAGGCAATTTGATTTTGAATTGAATATTTTAGACTTTAAATCCTGTGAACTTTAACTTGTAAGGAAATTTAATTTGGGACATTAATGTCTCTCTAGGAAATGTACAATAAAAGGTAATTTGTATTCAAATTTATGGCTCCTATATGTGTTGGCATTCTTTAAATGGCATAGCTTGATGTTATTATTCAATCTATTTGCAAAACTTTTGATGACCTAACTTGGATGTGGCCAGACAAAACTTGGAATGAGAAATTTAAACATGATATGACCTTAGAGTTAATTTAATTGGTGATCATTTTTAGAACCTTCTGGGGAAAATTCAGTGCTATTTACTAGCATTTTCAGGAAGATCTACATAACAGCCATAGCTAGTATTGGGGGAGAGAATTAATGAATGTCAAGGTGGCATAAAACTGCCATAAAGAATTTTCTACCTCCTGTTAGGAATAATCTCAGTCCTAGTTAACCATAAGCTTGGTAGTTAAACCCGAATAGATTAACAAAACAAACAGATACAGATTTTAGAAGAAAATATGACTTCCCAACTTCTCAGGTCTCCATGTGGAGGGACTTCCCTAGAGTGACTCTCTTGACCTTCTTCCCCCATGGAACAGGAGGGAGGATTTTGATAAGTGAATGACAATCATTGATGTAAGTTTTCTGATTAGGCAGAAGTAATCTGTTACTGGGGATTCTGTTGTCTCTTCTCTTTCTACCCTAGACTAGGCCTTTGTGGTCTGATCATGCATACTTTCCTTGTATTGGTTTTCTCAAGTTTTAGATTTAGAGAGTGTTGGCAACACCCCATAGAGAGTGTTGGCAAACCCACTTAATTGTCAGTGTTAAGAAACATTCTCCAAATATCCATATCAATATAAAAGGGATGTTTTGATTTGCATCCTGTTCATGTCTCAGTGAGCTTAGAGCTTGTGCAGGAAAGAGAGGGGTATTATGTATTTCTCATGTTGAGACCGCAACCCTAGTCTTTAATTTTGCGGAGCCCTGGACTTCTGGCTTGATTTCCTAACTTGGCCTATTGCCTACATTTTGATGATTTCTTTTTTGCTGTATGTATCATCTGCCAATTGTTCCTATTACTATCTTAGTGTCAGTAATGCAGACATGACCATAATCTTTTTATTTGAAATAAAATTGATGAAAAATTACTTAGAAAATATTAACAGTAAAGTGGAACAATGTACTGGGCTCAGGTAAATGATGAAACACATTTTGATAGGATGAATTTAAAACCATTTGAATATTAGACATTGAGTAGATAAGACATTTATTTATTTGGGTTGAATTTTTCACTTTTTTTCTGGAAGTTTTATTTCATGTAGATGGAGTAAAAGAACATTGGATTAAATTCCAACAACTGTATAGTTGTAAATTCTCATATTTCTAATTCAAACATGTCCCAGGAATCTGTTCACATGCTAAGGTGATTGCCTTTCAGTTTGTCTTTGTTCAACTTTTATTACTTTAAAAAATAACTGCATCTAAACTTTATAGATAGCAAAGTCTACATGAAATCTATACAGATAATGCTATTTTTTAACATCTTGTTTTCTTTTAACCTAGAAAGCGAGGTGTTTTTTGTTTGTTTGTTTGTTTTTCATATTGAAGAAAAATCTCACCATTAGGGTTTTATGTTAAGAGAATTTTAAAAGTTGCCAAAAGGCATGTCTAATTCTCTCTCATTCACTAGGTGTGGTTTGGGAGATATTGCAGCCTCAGATTTTATTTTCTTTTAGTATATTTTTTAACCATTTCATTTCAATATGTTTTAGAATTATGTGTTTTTATGGCACCTAATTTGTAATTTATTGCAATTTAAATAAAAGTGTAGGTCTTGAATTAATAAATAAGTAAAAACTCATGAATTTTTTTGATTCAAGTGACAATAATGAAAAACTTAAATAAAAACTAGTGATCAAATTATAAGGGGATATTTTTGTCTTTTTTTTTTCATTCTATTGCTATTATGGATGTCAGGTAACCAATTGCCAAAATATTTAACTTAGTTTTTTTCTTCAGATTTTCAATGGAGTTTCTTAAAACAGGATGCAAGTAGTAGCTTTCAAGCTAACCATAGGCCTTTTATGTATTCCTGACAGAATGGCAAATAGACTACATCTTTTGAGGTAACTATGCAGGATTTAACTTTAAAGGTAGAAAATATATTTCCAATGCAAAGATAATATAAGAATTGATAAATCTAATTACTTAAGGGAAACTAAAAACTTGACAAATCCTTTATCAGCTACTAATAACATTTTCAACTGAAAATAAGAAACTACCAATGAAAGAGCAATGATTTCATGAAAGTCATGAACAAAGTTATCATTTATTTGGGAAACATTCTGTCTTTGCTCAGAGCATGAGTCATATTACTGTATATTTATCTTTAATATACTGTCCAGTATATCTAAGAGCAAGAATCCACAGTCTCAGATAAATACTACCCTGATTTTTTTTAAATGGGTTTTTAAATAATCATTGGAAAGTAGATCACAGCTGTAACTGCCAAGTTGCAATTTGGTCAAAGAAGCTGCTTAACTTTCATCCGGTAATCAGAGCTGACAATCTGAAACATTTGCTGGATGAGTAGTAATAAAAACCACCAACAGAGATCAAACATCCACTTAGTGCATGAGTCCATCTGGAGAATTATTTAAGACCAACATATCAGGTGGTAGGTTAATGTGGCACATTTTGTACACATGCACACCCATATGCTAAGTGTCTTTATTTTTTCTCCTTAAAACTATGACAATATTGGATCACTCTTTCATTAACTTTGTGGAAATATTTGAAGACTGTACATTGAAGTAGCTACTACACTCCTAGTTGGAACAAATTAGAATGAACACGCCCCTTCACAGCTGTATATCAGTGTGAGAAAAACTGAGAACTTTTGTTTTTAGTAAAACTTTTCATTTAAATATAATAGTAACAGATACAGGTAGAAATAAAGATAACATTCAGTTAGCTGCTGAGACAAGAGTGATGAACTTCTAAAAACAGGCAATCTTTTAAAATTAAAATTTAAGTAAATAAATGCTTTAAGAAACTTAATTCAGTGTCGGGGTAAGCAATGATGGTAAGTATAACAGAAGTGACTAGGTGATGCTTCAGGGTGAAATAGATCTGACTTCAACTGCAAGTCATCCAAACTCCTAGCTCTGTGACTCTTGAGTAAGCTACTTAACATTTTTTTTTAATCTATAAAATAGAAATGGGTGAATTTTAAAAAAAATTTCCATTGTGGGGCAGGAGTTAAGAAAATGCATATAGAGCTTTTAGCACTGTGCTTGGCACAATGCAATAATTTGTTGTTAACTAAAAATGATATTAATAATAATAAAAGTGCTTGTAAAAATAAGGAGTATTAAAGGTTGGGAAAAGTACCCTGTTTTAGGGGGCAGCAAGATTTGTGGTATTTCAAGGTACCAAGGTAAGCTGCATATTAGTGATTCAGGGAAATGAAATCTGGTGTGGGAATTTGGGACTGGTTATCATGGAACCTGGAATTTCACCCTTCATCACTCTCCCTAAGGGTAATACATTCTAAGGCAGAAGAAAATGGTAACTTGGCTTCTAACAAATTGAAATAGCAACAAGGATAGGACATGAAGAAGAGTTATGAGGACTTGTCATTAACTGACAAGGGAAGAGTGTATTTTTATGTTATTATCAATTGTCATTTAGCTTAGAACTTCTCAAAATGATGGTTCCAAGAAAACTGATTTAAAAAGGGAATTAAGTGACAAGCTAAAAAGAGGAATAAAAATAGATTTAAATTTTAGGTTATGTGTCTTAGATGCTTTTAATGCAACACATGATATTTAAAGAAAATTTAGAATATAGCCATAAATGCCTCAGCATTTCTAGTCTTGTGGTAGAACTCAGGAATATGGATTTTTAACAAGCACCACACTATTTCTAACTCATATGTCCTTGGACCACACTCTGAGAAACACCATACTAGACTTCGCTACTTCAAGTGTGGTCCATGGACTCGCAGCCACAAACCTAGTGAACCAGAATCATCAGTTTGAAAACATCCCCAGTGGTTTGTACATAGAGTGAGTTTTGGAAAGCTCTGATCTAGATGTTTCTCAATTCCTCAGTTTCACTCTGCTAACTTAATATCCACAATTACCCAGCTACAAAATGTCTGATTGTAACTGTACAGGGACAGTGAGCAGTTCACTTCCTTTCTTAAAGACGACAAATTTGATCAATGACCTGACCTCATCCAGCTCTGGAATTCTCAGATTTTAAAATTTGTTGTAATATGAATTTACCTAATATTAGTTACTACATATTTATTCAACGTACTTATTTTCCTAAGCACTTTTCATTTCTCTGATCTCATATTACTTACTATATTATTTTTACATAATAGCTTCTTTGTTAAAAGAACACAATGTGATATCTGTATAGGTGTTTAGGATAATTGAGAACATGACGAACTGAAATAAAAAGAAGGACGATACGTTTCTTCAGGGAAAAAGCAATGCAGAAAATTAACAAAAATGGTTTCATAGGAAGAAGTATAGCTAAATCCTTGTTTTATGAAGCCACTGCAAAGGCAAATGGACCTCCTACTATTTGGGAGGCATGGTAGAAGACAAGACTCCAATCTGATAAACCAGGAAGCTTACCATGTTTCATTGACTCCAAGACACACATTTCCCCCCACATTCTATCATCTCTAAATTGGGATAGCTCTGACAATAGATGATTTATTATTATTTGACTGTCAGCATTTTCTCTGCTTTCCTGGTGGCACATAAAATAATGATGTGCCACAATGGTTCCTGAGATTCAGTGAAGTACGGATCTAGTGTTGACTTCAGTGATGCCTAGATACATTCTAACCTTGTCCAAAGTATCCCAGGGTTGCAGCTGCTTAGGTTATTGATGCCTAAAATTTCATCAACAGCACTTACTTACTTTGTAAACTTTAACCAGGAGAGGGCACACATCAGATTATATCATTCACCAATTTCATTGTTTGAATGGTTTTAGCAGATTGTTTGATCATTGTGTACCTTACAGTTAGGCTTGCTAGCAGTGGTCATTGATATGTGTAAGTACATGACCGTGACTTATATCCTCCACTGTTTCTGATCATTAACCCTCATATTTTGGGAACACAGCTGTGTTTAACTTTAAGATGCAAGACTCATCTTAACAACAAAGCCATATGAAGAATAACAATGCCCTAGCCAACAAATGCTTGCACTTATTAGAATCAAAGAATTCCACATCTACTTCTTTAGCCATAGCTTTACAATTTGTTCTCATCACAAGATTTTTGAGAAATGCTTATCTCAGGTTAAGCCTGTAGCTGAGATGTTCTTACCATGTCTGAAACAGTAGAGATTTGTGCTGGTCTATACATCTTAGTAAGTGAGGCTGAATGTTTGTGAAGCAACTTGTTGCTTTTGAAGAACCTCAATCTCTGTGTCCCTATACTGAAAATTTTTTATGTTGAGAGAACTCTCTTTTATATCTTTTCACATAACCAGGAGTTTTGATGTAGTTTGAACTAGAATGCAGGTAATATGTATACCTAGGACAGAAAGTGGTGTATCATGGGTTATGTGTAAATTATACTTTCATAGATATTGCCAAGTACATGAGAAATGCATTTGCTATATATCCCTTCAGTTTTTAAATTTGTCTATTCTTTTCATTTTATCCATGATTTTGGGTTATGCTGGTATTTCACCGAGGTTTTAATTTGCATTTGGTTGACAACTAATTCACATGCTTATTGGCCATTTTAAGTAGTTAAAAAAATACTGTCACGTTACAGAATTACATGCTTATGAGGTCTGACTATTAAGTTCATGAACTTGCCACCATGTGCTTATCTTGGCAGCACAAACAACTCGGTAAGGTGTCATAACCTTGGTATATCTGTGTCTCACAGCTGTGTTTGTGTTGACTTGTGGCAGTGTCTTGCTGAGTGGTGTTCATTATTGTTGTGTGTTTTTGTGTGCCTTCATGAGAATGTCAGAGCTTGAATTAGACAATGAACAAATATTAAATTTCTTGTTAAACTTGGCAAGAGTGGAAATGAAATCAAATACATTAGTCCAGGTTTCTGGGGATAGTGCCATGAAGAAAATGGCAGTGTACAAATGGATTAAATGTTTTTCTGAGGGGAGAGAAAGTGTTACTGATGAAGAGAGGTCAGGGTGGCCACTAACAAGCAAAACTGAGAAAAATATCACAAAAATTAATTGCATTGTGCATCAAAATTGCCAGCTGACTGTGAGAAGCATAGCAGACCAAGTAAACATTGATAGAGAAACAGTTAGGAAAATATTAGTTGATAATCTTGGCATAAAAAAGATGTGTGCAAATATGGCCCTGAAAGATCTCACCAATGAACAAAAATAAAGGAGAGCCCAAGCTTGCTAAAACCTTTTTGAGAGGCAAGACCATGTTTTGGGCCATGTTATCACTGGTGATGAAAGATGGGTGTACCAATACGACCCTGAAACAAAGTGTAAAATTGCACAGTGGAAGTCAGCCCATTCTCCATGACCAAAAAACATTCCATCAGTTCAAATCAAGAGTCAAAATGGTGTTGCTAACCTTTTTTGATATCAGGGGCATAGTTGATTATGAATTTGTACCAACTGGATGAACAATCAACCAAGTTCACTATTTGGAAGGGCTGAAAAGGCTGTGTGAAAAGGTTAGAAGAAAACAACCTGAACTTTTTGCCAACAACTTGTTGCTCTTGCATCATGACAATACACCAGCTCACATGACACTATCTGTGAGAGAATTTTTAGCCAGTACACAAATAACTGTACTGGAACACCCTTCCTACTCATCTGATCTGGCCCCCAATGACTTTGCCCCAAAATAAAGAAAATATTGAAAGGAAGGCATTTTAATGACATTCAGAACATCAAGGGTAATATGAACACAATTCTCATGGCCATTCCAGAAAAAGATTTTAGAACTGCTTTGAAAGGTGGAATAGGCACTGGAATTGGTGAATAGCTTTCTAAGGGAAGTACTTCAAAGGTGACCATAGCAATATTCAACAATGAGGTATGCAGCAGTTTTTCTAGGATGAGTTCATGAACTTAATTGTCAGACCTTATAAGATTTTATAATAAAAGATTTAGTACAGATCACCAGCTGATTCAAAGGGCATTACTTCTGTAGGATCCTGTATATAAATCATGAATTTACCATTCAAGTCTTTTCTTTTTTTTTGCTTATTCTTCATATTTCTACTTGGTTACTTGTTTTTCTTACTGACTTATGAAAACTATTTATAAAGTTTTTTCTTCTGTTATATATGTTGTAAATAGTTTTCTCCACTCTGTGGCTTGTTCTTTTACTCCCTTAATGGTGCTTTTTGATGTAGTCCAATTTGTCAGTTTCTCCCATATGTTTAATATTTTTTTTGTTTTGTTGTTGTTTTGTTGTTGCTGTTGTTCTTTATGTGTTGGGTTTAAGAAGACTGTCTCTACATTGGAGTAATGAAAATATTCTCTCACATTATCTTCTGGAAGCTTTGTAATTTTACAGCTTATTTCTAGATCTGCATTCTACCTCACTGTGGTTGCTAACCTATGTGAAGTAGATTCTTTTTTTTTACTCACCTTCCTCCCTGTTTTAGGACCAAGGCCTCCTCTGAGTATTTCTCCTACCCCTTCCCAAGACTGCCTGCTCCAAAGTGTTGCTCCTTCCCTGGAGGTAGCTCTTCCAGTGCCTGCTTAATGAAGGGTACAAAGGCTTGGCCTCTTTGCCTAAACTTTGGGTAATTATAAGGGCTAACTCAGCTATAGAGCAACTCATGTGATTGGTTGAGGCCTTTGTTGCAAACTGCATTACATTTCACTCTTTCCTTTGACTAACACTCTTGTTTACTTCCTCGCAGGAGCTGATCTTGAGAACATGCCACAATAAATCTATTACACACAAATCTTAATTTTCTAGGAAATGTAGCCTAAGATACACCTAGAACTGATGTTTGTGAAAGGTATCAAGGAAAACTGTTTAGCTTTTCCCTATAGATATCAAGTTGGCCTAGTACCACTTATTGAAAAGATTGTTTTTCTCCCACTACTCTGCAAAATAATTATAAATAAAATGGCTATGTTGTCTGAGTTTGAATCTGAGCTCTGAATTCTGTTTGATTGATATACATGTTTATTCTTCGGTCAATACTATACTTCTTAAAAATTGTAGTACTCTAAAATATTGCTCTAAAATTATAATGTGTTGATACTCTGATAGACTTATTTTATCAAATAGAACTTGTTCCTTTTTTTTATATTGGCTATCCTTAGCATCTTTTTAATTTTTAGATGTTTTAGCATCATCTTGTCAGGTTCTAAAAAATGTTTTGTGATTTATTTGGGTTGAGTTAAATCTGTATATTACAATTTGAGAGAAAGAACATTTTTTAATATTGTGTCTTTGATGTATATATATTGTATATCTTTCCATTTATTTTGTTCTTCTTCAATTTCTTCTTCAATTTATAGCAATCTGAATAGATATTGCACATTTTTAGGAGTTTGTTCTTAAATACTTTATATTTTTATGCTATTACAAATGTTATATATTTTCAAAAAAAATTTTTTTTATTTGCTGCTGGTATATAGAACTACAATTGATTTTCTGTGTGTTAACCTGACATAAATAGCCATGCTAATCTTACTTATTTATTCCAATAATTTATTTGTATATTCTTTTGATGTTTAGATATTTCACCTTGAGTAATGGTAGATGGAAGTCATGATAGCAGTCATCCTTGTCTTCTTTTTGATCTCATAAGGAAAGTCTTTCAACTTTCCACCATTAAGTATGATAACTTCTGAAAGTTTATTTTTATAGATACACATGCCAGATAGTTTTTGTTCATCCATCTATATTCACTCTCTATCCTTTTCTACTTTTCTATGTGCCCTGAGGCTGAGTGTGTGGACAATGTCAAGCAGGTTTCATTGCCTTCTGAATTCTCGCTCAGTTTAGCCAATAACAGCTTGGAGTATTTATTCCTGGGGCTCCCTTCTGCTGAGAGTAAATTCCTCCCTCCTTATGCCAGAGTGCAGATGGAGGAGTGTGCTGGGACCAGCTGATAAGCGTGAAGGGGGTCACTGAAAATGACTGGTAAGAATGAAACTATCAAAAGCACCTTCTAAAAGTTGTTGATTTTTTTCTTTTTTCTTTTACTATTTATCTCAAATATTATAAAGTGAGATTGTGGTACTTTTCTGATTGATGCAGAAGCAAATGATGACTCTCCTAGAGTTTCTGCACCTTCTAATAGTATAACTTGAAAAATTGTACTTTTTTCGTTGTTAATAGATAAAAAGGCACTCTTCCTTTTTCCTCCATAGCGCTTCATTTTAATCTCTTTTATGACACATTTTCTTGTATATCATAGCTTTTGCACTGTATTTTTAAATCCTTCTCGTATCCATATATTTCCAGAGGGCAGGTCTAATATCTTTTATTTTTTCACACAGTAGATATTTAAAAATACATTATGTACTTTCCTTTAATTACTTTTCAATTGCACAAATAAAATTAGGACCATAATGGAAATAACACTCTCTCTACAATGCTATTATGCTTATAAATTATTTTATTTTATATATTCCCTTCAAATTATATTCATAGACATAAATTTGCTATCATAGCATAGATAAAATATGTATACTAATTTTTTGCTAATTGTTGTACAATAAGCATCTTGTTCCACATTCAGTAGAGAGATCGATTTTTACTTAGCCATTTCTCTAATGTTGCATATTTAGGTATATTGTGTATTCACTTTTATAAATTATGTTTCAATGAATGTAAATTTTCAGGAAGATGAGATTTTGGTTTTTTTAGGATTACTTTGTGGAAGTTAATTCCAGGATGTCCTTGTATGAAATATAACTATAAGAAAGACTTAAATCTTCATTATAAGTTAATGCACAAACACTAGTAGAAAGAGATAAAATAGAGCCACAGAACTGGAAAGAAAAAAGTAAACAGTTTGAGAAGTAAAAAAAAAAGAAACAAAGCAGATTGTTTGAATTACATTTCCTGAAGCAAATTTTTGAGTTGTTTTCTTTCTTCTTGATTTCTGCAAACCATATCTCTCAAGTGGAGAACTCTTCTAACTCAAGGGGCTGCTTAAAAAGTAACTGTGAAAAAAGAAAAAGTAAAAAGAAAAAAAAAGAAGTAACCGTGCTTTCATAAAATTCAGTTCTGATGGAGTATCTCTCCAAGAACTGGGAGGAACAGGGCAGTGCATTAGTTTGCCATCAAAAAAATGACTGAGTTAAAACCCAGGTGCCCAAGGAGGGGATTTCTGACCATAGAGGGAATAGCTATGTTTCGCTCCTCCTAGCGCATGCTGTGACTCATTCTGTGCCTCTTTTTTCTACAACCTCATGCAATTATTTATTAAAGAGGAGTTATGAAAAGAACAAGTGTGGCAACCACTACATGGATGAAATTCTGGAGGCACATCTTATTTCCTTCAGTATTTTTTGTTTCTTAGGATTATAGGAGTAACAACGTATTTTGGTCATCATCATCATAACCACCATCATTATAGCTTTTTTTTTTTAGATGTGAGAGAATTCTGTATGTTTTATTGTTACTTTATACTTACATGCTGACTTTGCAAAATGATATTAATAGTTATTTTGCTAGGTTGCTCCCTTAAGTGGGAGCTAAGCCATCTAACTGAGAATTTTGAGGAGTGGAGGAAGTAGTAACTTTGGGCCTTATGTGATTTGATCATCTGCTTGTATTCAGGAGTGTCAATCAATACTATTCTGAAAAAGGTTGTGACAAAGTCACCAATTTCAGCCTGAAATAGGGAATTTAGTCAAAATAACTTAGATTGGATAAACTATGTTTTAACTAGAGAATGAGAAAGCTGGTGTTGGACATTGAAAGAAACAAAATGTTTAATTAGGTTGCTCTTTGATGATTTCCATCACTGAGATTGGAAACTGGAAAGGAAAGAATGTAACCGAGTTACCTTGGTAATGTGCCCCAGTCTTGGGTGGAGAGTGTTTATGTCGGACTTGGCATTTTGGAATGGGATAAGTCTGTCTGCTGTTGTTGCTGAGATTGTTAAGTTCAGACATCTGTACACAGTGAACTTGTCTATTTTCTGCTGTTTGTATTTCCTTGCTTGTTTCTCCTTTGTTTCTCTTCACCTTTTTTCAAGAACCAGGTTAGGTAATACCAACCTGTCATAACTGGAATGTGGAAAAAGAAAAGAGGGAATGTGGTCCACACTTGGGATAGAGAGAAAAGGAAAACAACAACTTTGAAATGGAGGTCTGAATCTAGTGTGAGAACAGGAATCAAAGTCATAAGATCCCAAAGGGTAAAAGTGCACTTGGAAGAAGGAAAGGGCGGTGTCTAACATTGTATACCCTTGTTCAGAAATAATTAGAAGTAGTTGTATTTGAGGAACGAAACTGTAAGGCTGCATGGAGCAGCTGCAAGAGACTAACTTTGCTATAGTCCTTCTTTACTACTTGATTTTTAAAATTGTGTGCAAATATCATTTGAAAGGAAAGAAAAAGTCACACCTTTACTTAACGCTATCTTGTTTGAATTCGATCAAACCAGAGATATGAAATTGTGCATTATTAGCAGTTATGTGAGCTTATAAAAAGATTAGGTATATATCCTGTCTATATTATCTTTCAGGTACCTAAAGTTCTGATAATTTTTAGAAATAAAATAATCTTAGTCCTTAAGACTTTGGTTGATAAACATAGTGATAAGCAGCATACTAATAAAAAATTGCAGCCTTCTGATTATGTTTTAAATAACCTGTAGCGAATGCACTTGCGATAGTCACTAATAAGTTGAATGATCCTCTCTTCAGTTATGATGGTGAATAGTTGCCATATTTTCATCTTGGGTCCCATTTTCTTATACAAAGTCTCATGTCTATCGCAGAGACTTTACTTCTTTAAGTGGGGCTCAGTAGCTAGAAAATATTGTAGACTTGAGTTTCAGTCTGAGGAATAAGTAGCATGGGGAAGATGGAGCATGTCTAAGAGGAATGGAGATCTTGATTTTCTTGGGGATGGCTAGGTTAAAGAGTGCTCAGGATAACTTTCAAAGAAAAGGAAAGATGACATTGTTGGAAGATATCCTTCTTTGTCTCTGGCCTGGTCATGGTGGTGGCTGAGGAATTGAATCATGTGGATCTCTTTTGTTGATGTTGATTTGGTGACTATTATTGGGAATTTGCTGAGCTTTCATAGTTATTTTTATTTTAGCTATGGTTTTCTTGACTCTTTAATACATTTCCCATTAATTGTATCTCCCCATTACAGAGACTATATATATGTATATATGAGTACTAGCAGCTTGGATAAAGCAGGAAATGTGCCCAGAGACCAATGACAGTGGTAACAGTGGGGAAGGCACACTGGCTCTGCAATCAGAATTCACAATTGGGTAAATTCTTCTGCTTTCTCTAGCATCCATTTTTTATTTGATAATAGAAATAATGCTGCCCTACTACCTCCCAAGCTAGTAGGTCAAATGAAATGGTATATAGTAAAGCACTTGCTAAATTTCCAGTGCTAAAGGAATATTATAAGTTATTGTTATATCCAACCCTGAAGAGAAATAAGAGAAAGTTTTGTCAATTCATCAATTAGAAGTGCAATCTGCATATGTTTCCATTGCTTTGATGTGTTTCATTTGCTACTCTATTCTAAATATTAACAATTGAAAGAATCCTTTCCTGAGGACTTAGGAGGTCAGCATCTATGAACTATGACTTAATAGAGGCCCTGAGAAATTAGCTTTATCACAGGGATTTATTTGATGACACCTCTGAATCATTGTTGTTTGTGCTAGCTCTAACCAGGCACTGAGTGCCACATGGACAGAGTGTGATAAAAAAAATTGTGTTTCTGGGAATTACTCTATACAGATGGTCTTATAGGCAATTGCTTTTAATTAGTCAATTGAAGTCAATAACACTGAGACATTTTGGAGCACTCAGTCATTCTCAGGAAGAAATAATAGGTGTTTAGAAAAAAATCTTGGTCCCTTTCATGGTCCCTATACATTCCATTTCATAGTGTGAGATAAAATAAAAGAATCTGTGGATATTTTTCAAAGACCTTGCCATGGGGTAGCCATTTTTAAAGTTTAGCAAGCATTAATTGACCAAATATTATGTGCTAGGAACATTGTTTAGCAATAGTAGAGGTATTTAAGTCACATTCTCTTCACCCAAGGAGTTTATAGTCTAGTTTTATCCTATAATTATCCTATTATAGGGCAACTATAATAAAAATAGGAGACCATGAGCACATGAGGGAGAACTTCATGAACTAGGGTTATACTGACAGGCTAATGACCTTTAAAGAAAATTTTTGTATAAAGTGCATTTAAAGGGATCCTAGAAAGAGTCTCTCTCATTACTGCATCTTTATAATGTTAAAAATAATTTCATTTGATATTACATATTTCCTGAAGTATATGAATTCCTATATATCCAGACCATTTTATGGATTTTTATAAATCTGTCAAATCAGGTGTGAAAATCCCTTCAGCTTTTTGTAGTCTGAGCTTCTAATTTCCAATTTCAAACCTGTAAGTACTTTGGATTTTTTTTCAGAACTTCTTTAAGACCAATGAGTATCTTCCTTCTTCCAAATATCTACGGTTACTTTATTGGACTTGCCTTTAAGATTGCCATCTGTGTGTATTTAGGACTTACAGTCTGTCAGTTGACTGTGCCCATGTTTCTTCCTTCACATAATTCTTGGTACAGTTCTCTCAGAGGCACTTCTGTAACATCTATCTCAGCCATAGTAATCCTGGAACAGACTTTTTTCTTTGAATTTCAAAGATCTGAAAGAATGTTGTTATGATGCCCATCCTGTAGCTCAGGAATTCTCTTCTGTGCTTGTCTAGAAAAATTTGAAATGTTTAAAAATAGCCAGCCTCCTCAGATGTCAGGGAATCACTGCTGTTTTTGATACTTTGTACTTTACAATCTATTTTTAAAAATGGCTTTTAGGGCGTGGGTTCTTAAATACTTGATATATTATTCAGTATAAATTCACTTAAAGGTGCATCAAGACCTTACTATCAGTACCACTTTTTCATGTTTCCTTTGTTTTAGTTCACTCAATATCTGGGTTTTAGAATCTAGAATTCATGGACATGGTCTTATCCTTTTGCAGGGAAAATGCCTTTTGAAACATCATTCAAAAAAGCAGGCACGCTGTGCTTCTTTTGTAGCCTTCGTTTAAAGAACTCAGTTAATTGAGTCTTCTTGGAACTGTTATGTGCCCTCAAAACTGTGTCAAAATCTGTCCACTATCCCACCCGCCATCATTTTGCATCATTTAATCATTCCATAAACCAGAACAAAGGGAACTTCAGGATCCCACAATTTCTCTATTCACTGAATAGTGGCAGTCATATCCCAAAATAGTTAAAATATTTTATGGCACTATTTATGTCTGGAAATTACTCCCTAATCTATAAAATTTATACTCACTGACAATCTATAATTTTGAACTTTAATTCTCTTTTTTTGCAAATTTGACTACTACTATCTTAGTCTACTTGGGCTGCTATAAAAAATACCATAGACCAAATAGCTTAAATAAAGAAATATATTTATTAGTTTTAGAGGTTAAAAGTCCATAATCAAGGTACCAGAAGATTTGGTGTCTGGTGAGAGCTTTCTTCCTGTTGCAAATGGCTGCCTTCTCTCTGTCCTCACGTGGCTGGCCTTTTGTCAGTGTGTGCTACTGGAGATAGAGAGAGTGAGCTCTCATGTCTTCTTCTTTTTTTATAGGACAACAATCTGATCATGAGGCCCTTCATGACTCAATAGAACGCTAATCAACTTCCAAAGGCCCCATCTACAAATACTATTGCACTGGGTTATTAGGGCTTCACCATATGAATTTGGTAGTGGGAAATAGAAACAAACGTTTAATCTATAGTGGCTAGCAACTAAAATGAAACAAAATAAAATAAAATGGATTCAGTATGTACAAATGTTCCTGAAAAAATTGAATTGGGCACAGTAGAAGAATGGAGAATATGCTTCATAGATATCCACACTGGGTTGTTATGAAGTGAGACTCAAGCAACCTTTAAAATATGTTTTGTTATGGCTCAGCATGGAGATAACATTTTTTACTTTGGCTTTTACTTTGCAAAATGATACACTCAGAGCAGTACAATAACAAAGTTAAAAAAATAAAAAGGCTCCATATTGGCCCCTTGCCTGAGAGCATAACCTCAGAGTTACGTTAGCAAATTGAAACAGTCAGCATGACGTCAGAAACTGTGCTTTAGTCTGCAAGAGATGATGTGAATGAGAACAGGCATTGTTCTCATTGATTGTTACAGTAGGTGAAACCCATGCAAGTTGATTTCTTGCGTGATAAAGAGAAACTGATGGAAGCTGGTGCTTTTCCCATCAACAATATGCCTGCCACCCACTCAGATCTCTGTTCCCTTACAATAATGATGTATCCAAAATGAGAAGTATAGATTGACTTTTTCTATCTCATTAAGCTTGTCCTCCTTTCTTCCAGGCAGGAGTTTATAAAAACTGTGAGGACTGCCTGAAATTTTGTCAGTCCACTGAATAAGTAAATGCAGGTTTTCAAAAAATGTTCATAGCAATAATGTATGGGAAATTTTATAGCCATGTTTTGACTGTATTTACAAGGTTCCAGTAGTATAATCTGAAAGTAGGAGAATTCAGTTCTTCCCATATTCTCTCTGTGTGTGTGTGTGTGTGTGTGTGTGTGTGTGTGTGTGTGTATGAGAGAGAGAGAGAGAGAGAGAGAGAGAGAGAGAGAGAGAGAGAGAGAATGAGACAGAAAGAGAGAGAGAGGCAGCTAAGACCTGGGAGTCATGGAAACGAGCATGATTTGACTTGCTAATGTATTCCTTTATAGCAGGATTTTACTGAAGGGTGCATAAGTATAATGTGGAAAGAATTCTAACCTTGGTTCTGTCACTTCCTATTTTGTAGAATAAAATAAATCATTTGGATGTTTGATCTGGAATTCAGTTTCCTCATCTCTGAAAAGTGGGCTTGGATTACACAAGGTCTCAGCTTCCTTCCAACCCCAAACTCTAGTATGCTGTGATTCTACCATTAAAATCACAGCCTTGTGAAACAACATAAATTTTAGAGTTTGACTAACTTGGTTTCTTGTTTGCTGTGTAACACTGGGTAACCTATACATTTCTGATGACCTATTTCTTCATCTTTAATATAAAAATTCTAGCATTGCTTCATTATGGTTGGGATATCTAAAAATATGTTAGATAGGTAGCCCAGTACCTGACTCAGTGTAGGTGTTATAGTACTTTATATGAGAAAGATTACCATTTTTTCAGTTTGGCCATGATAAACAGGTGGAACTGAGTTTGGACCACATGTCTGAACAAGGAGGTGATTGTTGAATAGGCCATGCAATTATGGTAACTTTGGTTTGTGATGGCACCAGCATTTGTAGAACATTTAAAGTTGGAGATCCTGTATGTTATTTTTTTCTTGATTGCTTAAGAAGGGATTTCAAATGAGGCCCTTCTTTTTTCTTTCTTGCTCCCCATCTATCACAAAGATAAACTGAAGAACTGTACAAGAGCAGTCAGTCCCAGAAGCCACATAAATCCTATTTATTTACCTCTTTAAGTAGCTCCATTTCTCATAACACCCAAACTTCAAATTTTGTTGTTCTGATTTCCTTCCACCAATAACAAATAATAGTTTTCTAACTATACCAGAACTGGTACTTATGTATGATGTACATACACTTATATAATGTACATATACTTCTACTTCCATCTTCACAAGAGCCCTCAGGTACTTCAGTTATTGGGTATTTTTTTAGGTGAAGAAACAAAAGCTCAACAAGGCTGAGTACTCATAGCTTACTGAATGTTCTTTAGCCTTCGAAAGAGAAAGAAATCCATGACTGTTTCTAAAATTTGCGTTGTTTCTACTACAATTTCCTACATCAAATAAAATTAACCATTCAAATATTTTTTTTCTATGTTTAAATTATAAATTGAGTTAAAGATGGTTTTTCATTCAATATTGTGAGAGGTTTTCAAATACCTTTGAGACATTTAAGATACCCTGAATAGGTTGTCTCCAAAATAGCTTAATCATTGCTGACTGGAATGTTTTGCCAAATCAATTCATAGTAGATCTGAAAGAGCAATATTTTAAGTATTAAATAGTAAATCAGAGACTAAATAAGGATTTCTATTTTGGACTGTATGTTTCCCATATGCTTCTTAATCCCCAAGCTACCTGAGTCCTAAATTTATGTGGAATCTGAACTTATGTTTGGTCTTGAGAAACAAATAAGAAAGAAAAAAAGTTTAAAAAAATGTCTGAGATTAGAACCATATTTTTGTTTAACCTCAAAATGCTTTTAGTCAATTTTATACTCTCTTTGCATGAAAATGTGGACATTTCTCTATGTTTACTTCATCACTATACATCATTTACTTTTAATGCTAATCATATTCTTTATGGTTCTTCACAAATCTTAAAAAGCCTGACTTGAACAGTGAAGATACAATGTAACTAAATTTATGGGTATCATTTGAACTGAGCATTCACATAAAAATGATTAGACTAAATGCATTCAGGAAGGAAAAGATGGCAGAAGGACCTTAGCAACTTCAATTAATAGAAGAGAATAATCAATCCAACCCTAGTAAGTAGCAATAACAATAACCAATCCAAAGCATCATAAAACTCCAGTGAACTGCAAAATATGGATTACTACTTTTTGACACATTTCTAAAATCTTAATAGGTTGAAGATGTGTATTACAAACAGAATTCCGCCCTTCCTTATACTTTATTTCACCGATTTAACCCCGATGGTTTATAAATCAGATATTTAGAGAATATGCATCAAGCATGTTGCATCAATCATATTCTTATAGCAGTAATACAGCATAACAAAGAAATCCTAAGTCTCACTGGCTTAAAATAACAATAATTTCTTTCTTGCTTATTGCTCTGCAGGTCAGCTAGTGTGGTTTCATCTTAGGCTGTGGGCTGAATTCAGGTCTCCTCCAAAGGCCTTTTGGGTCAATAGTTACCCAAGGCTTGTTCTTCTTATGGTGGATGTCATAAACTTAAAGGTGCAAACAGAAATATGTGATACCTATAGCTAGGAATTGACAGTTCCACTTCCACTCACGTTCTATCGGTGAAAGCCAGTCACATGGCGAAGTACAATTTCATTGGGGCACTGAAGTATTCCCTATGGTTTACCCCACAGTGAACCATGAGAAGGATAAGGAAGAATAAAGACTGAGCACATAATATAATTTAGCACATGTAATGACTGTGTTAAACTTTCTGATAACACAAACAAAATGGAGCCATAAAGTTTATAACTGCACATCTGTGCTATTTTTAGCCACAGTCTATGTTTGCTTAGTTCTTTGGAAATCCCAAAGAAAAGAGAGATAGGGGGAGAAGAAAGAAAGTAGACATTCAATGAGTAAGTTCTAATTGGTTAAGAAACTTGCATTCATGTCAGCAGAGATGATTCATTAGGATGTGCTGCAGAATAGGTCAGCCCAAGAGCTTTAGAAGCTGTCTGTGAGCCTGAACTCACTCTGTTTATTAACATTTGTACTTCTTGAGTTTCTCTTAAGTTCATGGCACTGAGCTAGGTTCTTTGGACAAGAGAAAAGGTACTAAAGAAAATTAGGAGAGAATTGAATATATGTAGGTCAGAAAAAGTGATGTTTTGAAAATGGAAATTGATGAGGGAATGGATGGAGTAAAGAGGACTGATATTCAGGTGCTGAAGTTCCTGAGGAAGGAGGGAAGTTAAAGAATGTCTGTGTACAAGAGGAAAAATACATTCTATTTTTTTTACCCTTCTAAGTGCTCAGCTGGGGAAAGCATTCATGTTTATTTAATGTAAGTTTCATGTGATCTGGGAGCCTTTGTAAGGAATTGAAGAACTGAAGAAGTAGTTAAACCTGAATGTTTTTGTGCTAGGTTTGGTGAAAAGGCATGGAAAATGTGATAGAACAACAACAACAAAATATCTAAAATAAAATGCAGTACACTGGAGTCAACAGTAAGGCCTCTTCATTCATGTTGATCTTTGTGTGCTTATGTGTTGAGAGATAAACATATAGGGTGTAGGGTGTTACCTTTCACTTGAGGGTCTTATGACCTGCTCCAGGAGAAGGTTAGAATACTTCCTGTGCCTGTCATTCCTCAAATTTTTTCATCTTGAAATATTAGATGTACCAAGGTGACATATTTTAGGTAGCTTGTCCTGAACCCTGTCACCTGTGATGAAAACAAAAAGACAGTGGCATGGGATTCAGTGATTCATTCATTTAGAAATATTTATGAGTATCCCAATGTTACTAGTCAAGAAATATATTATGTGTCAGGAATATAAAGGAGAAGATACAGTACTTACCCTCAAGTCACTGAGAAACTGATGTGTGAATCATACAAGTGAATAGACAATTATTAAAGACAATTTTAAGATAATGGTTAACAAAGAGTCCTTCAGGAAAGATATGCAATTCATGCATGGAAAGTTAATGAAAATTTCCTGTACCCATTAGTATTAAGCCAGGGTCCAAAAGGACTTATGATGATGACATAGGCTTTAAAACAAGAAAAACATAAGAAATGGCAGAGAAACAAAGTCTAGAAGTAGCAGTAGTGAGCAAGGAGCCTACAGTATTATGAAACTAAATTGGTGAGAGTGGAAGAAAGGATAGAAGGTCTTAAAAGTTGGGGCACCAGGTGTGGGGTGCCCCATTCGCTCCTTAGGGAGAAGTTGGGACTTGTGAGCTTCTTCCCTGTTGTGTGTTGCTGTACTAGGGGTAAGGATTATGGTGAGATTGTGTCTCAGCCACTCTGACCCATTTTAATATGCATTTTTTTCTCATGTATTTGATGTTTAGATATCACTCAGCTAGATTTTCAATTTATTTCAGTGGGAATAGTTTCATACATAGCTGTAGGTTTGATGTGTCTGTGGGAGAAGGTGAGTTCACAAGCCTCGTACTTCAACATCCTGAACCTGATTGCCTGTCTAGTCCTTTCAAATCTTATCATTTACCACTTCTTTAATTAAGTAACTGTCTCATTAAGGTATGCTCTGCCTCTTCAAGTATTTTGTTTCAGGTCTGATATTTAAGTTTGCAAACTTGTCTTAGAAAAAGTGCTACATACCTCATTGCTAAATATCACTACAGTCACCTTCAAAGTACTCTTCTTGGGAAGCTATGCACCAATGCCTGTGCTTAGTCTACCCTCAGAGCAATTTTGGAACTCTTTGCCTGAAATGGCCATCAGAGCTGTCATTGTATGACCCTTGATGTCCTGAATGTCATCAAAATGTCTTCCTTTCAATATTTCCTTTATCTTTGGGTAAAGAAAAATGTCACTGGGGTCTATATCAAGTGAGTAGAGAGTGTATTCCAGTACAGTTATTTGTGTACTGACTAAAAACTCTGTCAGAGACAGTGCCCTGTGAGCATTGTTGTGATGCAAGAGCCATGAGTTGTCGGTGAAAAGTTCAGGTTGTTTTCATCTAACTTTTTTATGCAGCTTTATCAGCACTTCCAAATACAAACTTGGTGGCCTATTTGTCCAGTTGGAACAAATTCATAATGAACAATTCCTCTGATATCTAAAAAGATTAGTAACATTATTTTGACTCTTGATTTGGACTCATGGAACGTTTTTGGTCATGGAGAATTGGCTGACTTCCATTATACACTTTAACATTTGGTTTCAGGGTCATATTGGGATATCCATGTTTAATCACTAGTTATAACATGACCCAAAACATTGTTATGCCTCTCCAAAAAGTCTTGGCAAAACTTCAACTCCCCTTTGCTTTTGTTCAATGAGCTCCTTTGGGACCATTTTTGCCCACACCTTTCTTATGCCAAGATTTTCAGCTAAGATTCTCCTAACTGTTTTTCTATCAATGTTTACTTGATCTGCTATGCTTCTCACAGTGTGTTGACAGTTTTGACATACATTTTTTTTTGCAATTTTTTATCAGTTCTACTTGTTACTGGCTGTCCCCACCTCTGTTCATCAATGATGTTTTCTCTCCCCTCAGAAAAACATTTAATCCATTTGTACACTGCCATTTTCTTCATAGCATTATCCCCATAAACTTGGACTAACATGTCCCCAATTGCACTTCCAATCTTGCCAGTTTAACATGAAATTTAATGTTTGTTTGTTGCTCTAATTCAATCTCCAACATTCTCACAATGGCACATAAAAACATGCAACAACAATAATGAACTCTACTCAGGAAGACATTGGCTGCTAAACATTGACACAAACACAACTGTGAGACACAGATATACCAAGGTTATGAAACCTTCCTGAGTTGTTTGTTCAGTGCTGCTAACATAAGCGAATGGTGGCCAGTTTGGAAACTTAATTGTCAGATCTCGTATATCCAGTGTTTGAAGTGTAGTTTGCATTTGTTCTTACCATTTTTAAAAATATAACACTTAGTAAGTGGTAGTGATATATATTAGAGATAAATGTAAATAAATATAAACAGTGAAATGGGTGTGAAAATGTGGTATTTCACAGTTCTCATTTGGAAAGATGAAAATAGTGGAGAGAACAAAAATTTCTGGAGTAGAAAGAATTAAAAGGAAAGTTGAAACACATTCATTTTTATGTTGATAATTGTTAAAAATTATAAAAATGGAACTACATAAAATAAATGCAATCAATACATAGTATTATACCTGTTCTAATGCATCATACTTATAGCAGTAACCAAATATATGGCAATGTTTTTACTATTAAGGTTTTCAGATATTAAGCATACCATTAATAAATAAATGTATAGAAGAATTTTTTTACAGTTCATGAGTATTATTTTTGTGAGATACAATCTCAAACATATTCCAAGGCAAATAAGGTCTTATAATATAGGTAAAAATATATAGTTAAGTCTAGTACTTTAAATACAAATCTATTACTATATTGAAAACTGAATTGCTTGAGAACATATTAAAAATATTAAGAACTGGGCATTAATTAAATGCTCCCATACCAGGAAGTATTAAAGATCTCATGAAATGATAGCTTTAAAAAAATACTGTCAGCCTTCTACTACTGGAGGAAAAAAAAAGAAAGGATTTATGTACAGGAACAAACAAATCCAGAACTTCCTACCTGCCAACCAATCTAATATACAAACAACAAAACAAATAACTCTGTTGAATTCTTGTTTTGTTTTATTATTGAACATGATAAATTAAAGAATATATAGTGACTAGATAAAAAGAAAAAGGTGATTAAAATATAGTGATAAATAATGCATAAAATTAGGGTTTTATGGAGATAATCTGTGTTAACATGGCCTTAAATATGACTTCTACAAATTTAGAAGAAAAATTTCTTTGGTGAGTGTTCAGACCTATAATTTAAAGCTTTATCATATTAATATTTAACAATTTTCCTTCACATTTCAGTTGCTTTTACTTCCCTCTGAATGTGGATTATTATGGCTTCAAATTTGAAATATTGTGGTTTTAGTGGTGCTTGTAAATTCCATAACTGCAAGTATGTTCAGAGTGCTTTTTCATTATGGGATACATTTTTGAGAATCTTCTAAATGCTTAATCATAGCTCAGGCAACTTAGAGGATTAAAAAAAACAGTAATATGAATAAATCTGATAAAGTAGAAGCATGAAATTAAAAATTTTAGGAACCAAAATCTTAATGAAAAAGGTTGTTTAATATCAGACGATTTGGATCAGATTCTAGAATCCTTACTATGTCTAAACAGGTATTTTATAACACAATATTGTGAACTGGCACAATTTTGACAACATGGCCTTAGAATTTTAGGATATCCTGTGCTACTGTCTCATTTTATAAATGAGAAAAATATAAGAGCCTTTTCAAAGTCATAGAACTATCAGTGTCAGGGCTTGAAATAATTACTTCAGGGCTTCTTTTTTTGTCATAGAAATAATATCCTTTGTCCTAGCATGAAGAGTTAGGTGAAAGGCACCTGACCAAAGATATCAATTCACTTTCATCAAGCATTTTTTTGCAGGGGCTTTTGGTATGTTATCTCCTGTACCTCTATGCCTTAATGTCCTCGTCTGTAAAAACAACGTAGTATTTGCTTCTAACCATTTCTAAAATCACTATAAAGATTAATGGGAAATAAATGGCTCCAAAATACTGAATTTCTTATCTGCATAATGAAGAAAGGTGGAGCTAGGTGTTCTTGAACGTAGACCCACAATTACCAGATAGAATGACCACCTCTTCTTAACTTTTCCTTGATGACTCGAGTTCATCCTTTCAAACTCAGTACAGTGCAATCAGCTGCTTCTTTTTGCTACTAGTTGGGGGTGGGTACAACTGCTCCGTGACCCAACAGTCACTTATGCTGTCCTCTGGTAGCCTCCTTATGGACAATGTCAGTCTTCCTCCATTTGAATGAGTTCTTTGATGTTGGATGCTACGTTTAACTTATCTTTAAAAACGAATGCCTAGTACAGCATCTGCAACTGAATAGGATCAAAGCAAATGTTTGTCAGATCAATGAAAAATCTAAAATGATTTCAGCTTCTAAGGAGGGGGTGGGAGAGGAGGGGGGAAGCTAAATATAAGGTGATGGAAAGAGAAGTCACATTAGGTGGTGAACTGATTATACAACAAGTTGACAATGCACTGTAGAATTGTATGCCTGAAACCTATGTAATCCTTGCTAACAGGTGTCACCCCAATAAGTCTAACAATAAAAATGAATTTAAAAAAAGATGCTAGTGATGGTAGGCTGGCCCTTGAGACATTAATGGTCATTGTGTGTGAGGCTCTAGGTGATTAAGGTGGATTTTAAATGTAGAACAACCTCTCTAAATCTTAGAATTTTTGTCATTTCACTCCTTGGGGAAAAAAGTTTCTGTTTAAAATCACTCACTACACTTATCAATTTTCATATTTGGTGGTAAAAGGAAAACCAAAATCAGAAGGGGATGCATAATCAAAGATAATAGGAGGGGAAAACAAGGTGAACTGAGGGTAGTACTTTCTATGAGCTGAATCTGTAATCATCATTGCAGCAAACTTCTTAGTAATTATTTGCTGTCAGAAAGTCACTAACATTTTATATAAATTACTGAAATATTTTTGTGGGCACAATGAAAACATTTATTCTTGAAATCATGTTAATGAAAGATCTGAATAGTGCATATTTCAATCAGTTTTCTAATAAACAAGGAAATAAAACCATGGTTATTTGACTTAATTGTAGTTTAAGATACTGTATTAAAGGCATTTTAAAAAATAACCAGATATTAATACCCAATGGATAAAAGAGTTGAAAGAATTAAAAGTGAAAATAATGAAGTTTTAAAAATCTTGTTTTCTGGGGTTCAAATAAACTAAAGCTTATAATAGCCAATGCATAATTAAAGATTCAATACAAATTGTAAAGATTTGGCTCTTCACTGACTAAAAAAGTAATTCATTAGAATATAGATCAGACCATACCACCGAGCAAAGGCTATTTTCAAGGCATCAGGTGGTAGTTGGACAGAATGACCTTTATTGTCACTTCAACCCAGAGATTCTGTAAATAGATGAAAACCCAGTAATGAAGGAGGTGCTAATGAGATACCGTAGTGCCCTCTATTTTATGAATGAATACTTTAAATGTCAATATGTTATTTGTTTTCAATGCCTCTAACTTTTATCATAAAAAAATCCTTGCCCCCATTTCTCATTCAAACTTCTAATAATAGACTGTGACCTTTTTCTGAGGGGAAAAAGGCAGTCTGTCTGAATTCTTGTTACAAGGAAGCAATGCAAATGAAAGAAGTTCCAATTCCCCAAAGGCTGCTAAATGACACCCTCTAACTATAACCTGCTAGTCTCCAAGAAGGTAATTAAATCGCAGATGGAGAATATATCTGTGATTTATTTTTAGGAGTCCAGGTTGGAGAAAATAAAATACATCTGACCTTTAAGTTTTTAGGTTAGTAGGGGAATTATTAGTAAAGTTGGTTATGACTTCTAATTCTCAGTGTGTGGTAAAAAATTTCAATCAGTAACAGTGCCATTTACTCTAATAGAGTCTTAATGACAAACTATAGACATGTAATAAGAAACTATACTGATTGTAACAATAGTTCGCTACACTAAGAACAGGTTTTATGACTAATTTACGAAGAAGTATCCTTAAAATTTGTAGTTGTATTTGCACATTGGAAATAGCAATAGGAAACTGATCAGGATAGAGGAAGTCATTCCAAACATGGCAGTGGACAGAGGAGAGGAATCCTTAGGTGAGCTAGTTTCAACTTGTTTTTGGTAGTTTTACTGAATTTATGTCAATGTAGAGATATTGCATACATTGATCTTTCAAAATAATTAAAACTGTTTAATATATGGACTTGAAATTTTGGTGTTTTCTTCTCCTTTTTAGAATATAGATGGGAAAGTATTTTGTTAAAATGCCAGCTTTAACTCATCGAATATGAAACCTTTATTTCATTTTTTTTTAGGTGCGTGGGAATATATAATGTAAATGTGGAAGCAAGTTTTTATTTTACTAAATATGTTAAACTTTCACTTATAGGTTGCCTAGGAGATTTGAGGGGGGGGGGTTAAGAAAGCAGGTGTTAGCTATCTTACAGAGAGCAGCTTGCAGAACTTTTAGGTGTGGGTGACTGCTTTGCCAGGTACAGGCTACCAACTCAAATACTGGCTTTGGGGAAGGGAATTGTGTTTTTTTTTTTTCCCAAGCAAATCTAAAAATGTTTAGATGCATTTAGTATGGGATAAATTTAAAAAACTGAGCATTCTTCATTTTGAGTTTAAGAATAACAGAACTCTGTATGTGGAATTCCTTTCATGGGGAAACCTGAGTCAGTTAGAAATTACGTGAGATGTGAAAGGATAAAATTAGGAAAAATATGAGATAGTTTTATTTTTAGTAAATATTAATAGATAAGAGGAGTGATTGATAATTAAAATTTAATATTTAACTACAGTCAGCCCTAACTCCAACTCAGCTTAATAGACTTGCACATTTCTGATCTGAGGTTAACATCTGGAGGAAAGGGGAAAAATGGTGGCCCTGGGCACTCTTAATTTAATGTCCAAGTGTTTTTGATGGAAGAAAATTTGTTAGAATTGTAAAAATAAAATATGCAAAATTAGTTGTGTAAATTCTGAAACATCAGCCATAGCTAAATTTACTCTGTAGTAAGGTAAAACACAAATTTTCCATCTAGCTAATAGAGAGATCTACCTTTATAATGCTAAAATTATCTCTGCCCTTATCTTCCCTTGCAATTATTTCTTTATCCTACATCTGTGTTCTTCTAAGTGTGAATGTCCAAATTAAGCTACTGCTCCTGTTGTTGCTGTACCTCCTACAAGGAATCTAGTAGTTCCTATGTAATAAGTATGAACTAATGAGTCTTTACATGAATTGAGTTATTTGAAGCTCTCAAAAAATCCTGTAAAGTCAATTTCATTAACCTCCTTTCATAATTGAGGAACCTGAAGCTTAAAAGGATTTAAGGCAGGCAATTCAACTACTTAACCTACATCTTAACTACTGTTCTATATGTCTCTAATGTTAATGACACATTTGCTTTTAGGATTTTGGATGTTTAAAAGCCCCATGTCTCCTCTTCAATGTCAAGGTTTAGTCAGGACCTTCTTTCATCGGATGTCATTTCCTGTTTTGTTTTGTTTTTTTTCATATTATACACATTATCTTATACTTGATCTCTGAGCTGGTTGTCATGAGCAGACTTTAACTTTATGTATGCTCTTCTCCTCCTAAGATAAACCCATAAATGTGTGCAGGGTATTAATTGTTAATTAAACAACTATTTACATGTCTACTATTGGGTGCTAATTTTGGAGATACAAAAATTTGGTAACACTCAGCCCCTGCCATAAAGAAGGGGAGGTAAAGAGACAGGCATATAGATCAATAACAAAGTTATTGTTATTGATCAATGTTTTCTATCCTGGAGGCTTTTGTTGCTATGACATCCAGGCTGTCTGCAGTTTTCAGATGTTTTGCTTTAAACTGTTATGTCTTCTTAGCTTGATTTTTTTTCCCACTCATCTATGACTCCACTACTGCATTAAGATTTATTTATTTATTAAATATACAATGATTATATAGGAATTTTAGAGGACTAATAAAGAATGCTCCTTTTACCCCACCTGTGTTTAGAACCAATTGATGTAAACATGGGGGTCTGATAGCTATATTTAAAATAACATTTTACAATAACTATAAAGTTATTTGGAGATTGTGACTAGGATCAGCCAAGTCAATTGCTAATATGCCCCTCCTCAATGTAACAGGAAGACCTAGGAAACCATAGACCATGGCAAAGGCCCCTGATACTATATATTATAGTAGAGAGAAGACCAGATATACTCTCTCATCTCACAAGCAGATCTTGAGGAAAAGAAAATGAAATAAGAAGAGCTTTGTATGACTGGTTTATTCCAATCAGGAGGAGAGCTGTGAAGAGTGGTGGACAGAGGTTAGGAATGTCACTCTAGTGGAGGTCTCCCTTCATGGACATAGGAGGAACAAATAACAAGTTTCCTTACAACACATTAGATTAAAAGATATGGTTAAAAGATCTCAGCCAAATGAAAAGCCACACACAGAATCAGGCGATTCTAATATAAGGAGGTTAGGTTATATTGTTTTCTCTCTTTCTCTCTCGCTTTCAAATTTATTGAGGTATAATTGATAAATACAATTGTAGGTATTTAAAGTATACAGTGTGATTATTTGATATACGTATACACTATGAAAGGATGCCCACCACTGAATTAATTACATTCATCACCTCACAGATTTACTTTTTTAATGATAACTTTCATGTTTCTCTCCTAGCAAATTTTAATTATACAGTACAATGTTATCATTTATAGTCAATATGATATACATTAGATTCTTAACATTATCCATCTTATAACTTAAACTTAATGCCTTGTTACCAACCTCTTGTTCTGCCACCTCCAACCCCAAGCCTGTGATAACCACTTTTACTATGTTTCTATGACTTCAACTTTGACCTTTTTATTTATTTTTTAAATTTCACATATAAGTGATACCATGTGGTATTTGTCTTCCTCTGTCTGGCTAATTTCACTTGGCATAATGTCCTCCAGGTTCATCCTTGTCACAAATGACAGAATTTTCTTCTTTTTAATGACTGAATAATATTCCATTGTGCATTTTCTTTATCCATTCACCTATTGATAGACACTTACGTTTTTTTTATACTTTGGCAATTGTGAATAATGATATAGTGAACAGGGGAGTGCAGATTCTTTTCAAGATAATGATGTTCTTTTCTTTGGATATATACTCAGACGTGCCAGAAGTAGGAATGCTAGGTCGTATGGTAGTTCAATTTTTTTTTTTAATGTCTGAGGGCCTCATATTGGTTTCCATAGTGTCTATACCAGTTTATATGCTAGGGACATAGTTTTATAATACAGGTCTGAGTATTTTAGAATGTGTCAGAGATAGATTCCCAGAGGAGATGACACTACCTGACTCTTGAGTAAGAAGTAGGATGTTGCCAGGGAAACAGCAATGGGGGCAGTGCAAGCAGTTTCACACAGAGGAATAGCACTCATACAGAATCTGAGGCTTCTGATGTGTTTGAAAAATTACATCTCTTTTGATATTACCAGAGTGTAAATTGATAAAGGTGAGGTAATATGTCAGAATATGAGCCTGGATGGTAGACAAAGTTGGTGACTTTCTGTCCTCTGCTTCTGAGGGTGGCTGTATTTGGAGACTTTAAATTTGCTCCCTTAAAGCTCTCTGTCCATTGGCCTACCATTGTGCTGCCTGGTGAGAGAATCTCAAGGCACTTTTGCTTTAAGTGTAAGTGAACTTTATTCTTTCTTTATTCATCTCAGCCTCACAATCCTTGAGATTTCATGTACTTGCAATCCCACCTTGTACTCCCAAGAAAGACAGATGTAATTCTAAAAATAATGGTTGAAAATGGGAAGCAAATCTTACTTTAGGAGTATTAGCTACTCCTAATTTAGGCTGTTTTTATATTCTTATGGTAGGTTAGAAAATTGCATTGTTTTGACAATCAAAGATGATCACAAACTCTAGGGTCAGATGGCTGGCTTTTTACCGCCAATGATAAGTCCACCACAGCCTTTTGGATTCCAAGCCAGGCTGACCTCTGATAGTAACATTATAGTTTACTTCATCCCTTGAGCATGCTCACAGAATATTATCCTGTTCTTGGAGGGGTTCATCTATCATGGAACCTGTCAGACAGTTTAACCTGCTTATCATTTCAAATTTATATGAACTGAAAACATTGAAAAATTTGGAGGGCAACTAAACATTTCTTAGTTTTATTTGGTTCATTAAAATCCTATACTAGAGCAGCTAAAAGTTATTTTTACCACCTTGATTTATTGTGTAGGCTTTTTCATAAGGAATTCTTTTTGATAGTCACTTGTATTTACATCTTGATCCTGACAACAAATCAATGAGAGGGGGGCAATAGATATTTTCTGCTTTTTACAGAAGTGGAAACTGAGGCTAGAAAAGTTAAGCTGTATCTCTTAGACCAGTGCTGATAGACATGTAATGTGAACCACGTATATAATTTTAAATATTTTAGTTGCCACATTAAACAAAGAGTTGTGATAAATTTATACAACTTTATATACATGTTTTTCTTGTTTTCCTTGAGAACATCATCTATTTTTGTACCCCTTGATTATTCCCACAGATGGGGTCTGTGGGACCTAGAGTAATATCCCCTGATAGACTGAGCATAAATCCAAAATATAATGAACAGAAAGCTCTAACCAACCCTCCTATGTAGCCAGTTAGTAAAGAATAAGTTCAGCTTTTTATCTTAGGAATGCAGGGGCACACACAGTAATCTCAATTTTGTGTGAAAGTGCTTATACAAATACTCTTGCGTGAAGAAAACTTTTGAAATAAAATTAAGAGTTTACATCTAATCTTTCTCCAACATCTTTCTTTGTTTTTGGCCCTACTATTTTCATTCTGTGTAGGCCAAAATTTCATTCCTATTGATTGTTTAGTGTGGGTGGACTAGGTGGGTAGACATTTTTATTGACTAAATGAAAGATATACTTTCATGAGATTCATCATTTGTTTTCCTGAAATAGTACCTCTACATTTTCCAGGTAGTTAAAAGGAAAAAATCTCAGCCTGTTTAGACAGCTTCAGCAGGATTTTATTTCCATAGTAATTCAGAAGTTTGAAAATCTTCTATCGTGACAGAGTATGTTTATATACTTTATTCTAGAAGGCTCCATATTTTTTTCTATCAAAAAGCCAAAATGAAATGAAAACAAACCAACCAACCTTAAATACTTTTGTTGAAAAAATTTTCAGAGATAGAGCATGTGGAATTTCCAGGTAAAATAAGAGGCTAGTGTTTTCCAGTCCTTTCAGACTAAGCACTGAACTCTATGATCTCTACATGTTTACACAAGCGGGCTTTTTGTGCCATCATCAATAACCTGCTGAAACTGACCTATCGAGTCTACAAGTTTTATGGCATTTCATGAAATCTTCTCTTACTGCCCTTAGTTAGAATTAACCTTTTCTTCTCCTGGGTTCCCATAATATTTTGTTTATAATTCTTTATAAAAAATAATTACATTGTCTTTTATGTTGTATCAGGTTGAACCAAATGTGATTGCTTTTTTTTAATTAAAAAAAATTTTGATTACAGTTGACATACAATATTATATTAGTTTCAGCTGTACAACATCATTATTAGACATTTATGCAACTTACAAAGTGCTCATCCTAATAAATTTAGTGTGCATTTGATACCATATACACTTATTACAATATTATTCACTATATTCCCTATTCTGCTTTTTATATGCCTTTGGCTATTGATGCTGTTTTTTGTAGACAAAAAATGTTCACTTTCATATGCTCCAATGTACTATAATTAACTTACATAAATTCTGAATATACACATACTCATATACAACTATGAGGTACAATCTGTTTCAGGTTAATTCCTGAATGACCCATAGCATCTTGGTCATAGTAGCACTTTATATGGTTTGTTTAATTGAACTGAATGAGATAAAAATGGAATGCATGTTTGGGAAATAGAATCATTTACTCAACTCCCTTACCCAAATAACTCAGACTGTTTGTGCTTTGCAGGTTTTGAATTTCAAGGCAGTTGAGAGACTTTAACCCCGTGCTCTGATACGTTAATTTAAGTAGAGGGTGCCAGGAAATTTGAAGTAATCAAATTTCACATTGTAGATAAAGCTAGCTATAAGCAGGAAAGCTATTGTATTTATTGCTGATAAGCAGGATGGGTGTGCATGTACTATTTTCATTTGTTTATTTTTAAGTAGATCCAAATTGAGGTAAAATTTCTTAATAAATTGATAATAAAACAAAGTCTTACTTGTGCCAAAACATTGGTTTGATTGATTTGGCAGACTAACCTGACAATGGGCTGTTTTTTATTTGTTTATGTATGATAAAGATACAATAAAGAAACCTTTTGTTATCTTCATATTCTGTTTTTATATTGAGATTTCATGAAATCAAAATAAAAAATCCAGGCAGTTTCAAAATCAATAAACTGTTTTTTGAATTTGTTTACTTTTTGATTAGACTTGTTCAGCTGATGCAACTGAATTATGACAATGGTATTTTTGTTACATATTTATGTCAAAGACGATAGCATTAGGAATTCAGAAAGAGGGACATCTTATGGATTTAATATATCTAACATGAATTTTTGATATGAAACAAACCAGTCAGTTTGAAATTCAAGGTCTCTGAATTCTCAATTGTGCCTTGGCCTCAAATTGTGGCTAAACAGAATATAAGTCAAATTATATAAGATGAAGTTCATACTTTGTCTTGGGCAGCTATATATCACCTCATGTGGCCATGGAAATAATGTTGCATTAAATATTAAGAATGGGCTCTGGATACGCTCCCCAAATTTTCCTTCAGTAATGAAGGACTTATTCCCGAGCTGCTGGAAGTGGTACCAGCACATGCACCTCAGCTCTTAGCCATCTTTCTGCAGTTCATTGGCAGAGAAGTTCTGCATTGCCCAAGGTTATGTTCCTTCCTATTGAAGACTGCATTCTATGAATGCCAGTACAGGAATATAAAATCTTGGGCTTCTCATTACAATTCAGAACAAAAAGGGTCATTCCATCTTCAGATTTTTTCGGGAGCATCAGTTTAGTTAACTTTGGCTTGGTTGAAGGAACTACCTTTGCTTAATCCTGCTTTGTTCTCAACTTTTCTTCATATGAAAAATGATTCCAAGAATTTTCCCAATAAATTTTTTGTATGCTCATCTCTGTCTCAGAGTCTATTTTTCTAGAGTTCAATTTATAACACTATCAAATTAGGAGAGGGGAGAGGTGTTCTGAACTGATAGAGATTTGAACAAGACTTGAGGCTAAAGAAAATTAGCAAATTACCAAGTCCTTCTATACTATTGCTGAAAAGGCCCAGACATGATCAGTCAATTATCTATAGTTGCCAATACCACAGCAGACCTTGACTTCACAGAACCTTATTGTTTTGGCTACAGCATAGATTAGAGGTTCTGCCTGCCCTTTGTGTTCCTATGTAGCAGGTTCCGTGTGAGCTTATCTATATATCTGATCTATAATTGCTCCAGCAAATCAGTTTGTGAGATACCCCAAGTCTAGAAAATTCCCCAGAGGCAATGTCCAAATTTGAGTTTGAGGATGTCCTGAAATATTCTGGTGGTAATTTTCTTTGGCTTTTGGAGTGTATTGCAAAAGACTTGAAATCCTAGTCGTCCTAGGGTGTTCACGTGGGAATGTCTTAATAGGATCAGAGTCATATTTGAACCATTTCATGCAGGTTTGAGTCCTCTGGGTCCATCACTGAGGAGATCTAATCTTTTGGCCTTGCTTTAATGGTTTACTTCAAGATAGGATAAAACATAGTGAAACACTAAAGAGTTTTTATGTCTCATGCATTTATTGAATGACTTCCACATGACATAGAGCAAGTGGATCATAGCTATTTTTGCTTTTGATGCCATTATTCTCTGCAAAAATTCACCTAGGAGAGCTAACTTACCATTTTGAGCTCTCTCTCTTTTTGTTTTCTTTTTCTCTATGTTTTCATTTGTCTTTTATAATTGTCTTGGAAGACTCTTAGTTGTTTTTTTTTTTTAATTGTACAACTGTTCTGAATGAGTCAGCATACCTGTTGTGAGAAATTTAAGATAATAGCCAAACTTATTCTAATTAGACCTGATTATCCATTGCCATTGCTAGCTTGACCAGGCTAGTAAGAAGAAACTGAGAATGTAGAGACCAGAAAACAGAAGACATTGGGACTTAAAATAATATGGAGAAACATGATACCCTATTAAATTGTTTAGGTGTTATCTTAGAAAAAGAAAGCAAATCAGTTTTTTAAAATATATTTCTTAAGAAAGCAGGAATAGTATTAATGGGTGAAAATTAGAGGGAGGTAGAAGAAGCACTTTCTAATAAATTTTTCCCCAAATGGCCTGTCTTACTAGGTAAGAAGTTCCATCTGAGTAGTGTTCAAGGTTAATCGAGGTGTATCCTTGAGATACTTTTTCTTGGACGGAGCACTGGATGGGGTAGACTGCTACGTTGGTGTGCCCCAGTAATCATACATTCCAGTATTAATGCCAGGGAATACAGCTCTGGCTCACTGATGCTGAGCTCAGCCATGTGACTTGCTCTGGCCAATGGTACATCAGCAAGCATTGTCCAGGCAAAGGCTAGATGTATGCTTGGAACTTGTCAAGATGGAGCAATTGCTCTTGAAAGTAAGGTGTTGTGCTATAAAGAAGTTTGGGCTAGACTATTCAACCATGAGAGGCTATCGGAGGGAAGCTACCTTCTAGTTGAATGCAGCCACATGAATGACTTCAGTCATATCACAGCAGAAAAACTACCCAAGAAAGCTCAGAATTATGAGAAATAATACACTGTTGTAAACTATTAAGTTTTGTGGTAGTTTATTATGCAGAAGTACATAATGGAAATACTGAATTACACTATCTCTGAGGTTCTCCACAATTCTTTGCTCTCCAACTAACTGTGAGTAGTGGGAGAAAAAACTTGAATAGATGAAAAAACACACTCATATGATCGTAATTCACCCTCTGAGATACTGTGGTTTATTCATTTGCTTTGGGAAGATGCATATTTAAACTATCTCTACTTCATGACAATCCCACAAGCCCATAAATACCTTCCACAAAAGAAATCTTACCTATTCTCTCTGTTGACTAATCCTGATTGTCTAGCAGATTGTGTGGATATGAGAATGGTATGCTTTCAAATTGAGAAGAGAAAGAAAATACCAAATTCTGTCTCAAATTGTCACATTGCTGCATCTTCAGCTAATGTTAAATGTAATTTAATCAACATTGATTGATTCTATACTTTCTTTACTCATCTATTAAATGAGGTTCCACCACCAGTTAGCAGGAGAAAACTTAAACAGATCATAAGTCAATGTGTCATTCAAAAAGAAACTTGATAGGATTTTATCTTTATCTTACAATTTTTCTTCATAACTATTGTCTGCTCTTTCTTTTCAAGAAATTCTTGCTAATCAAAGTTTATTTTTTGTCATTTCCATTAGAATTATAAGCAAGCAATATAAGTGGAATATACAGCTCTTCCTTGATGTGTCTGATTTATTTTGAATGCTGGCAGATTTACAATCAGAACAGCAGTTTGATTTTAGCTGAGCCTTTAGGAAATTTTTTTATGGTATCAATATATAAGGTTATGATAATGGTATGATCAACACATTGCAGGTTTCTCATAAAATATACCTTCACTCATTTACTTTTGGGCTGTAAAAGAAGATATATTTATTTTTATTGTTAATTGTTTGTGTGAAGTTAGGTGATTAGTGTTTTCTCTAGTTTAGTCAGTATGTGTTTTGAGGTTCCTTAAAAGCTCTGCTACAAATTGGCATTAAAAAACCACTCTGCTACAAATTGGAATTAAAAATATTGCATGAGTAGTGCCTGTGTTTAGTTCACTTACTGCTACTATAGTTAAGGTCCCAAGTTCAGCCCTATGAAGAAGCCAGTGTTCACTGGCTCCTGTTTCTCAGCTGGACCCATATCCCTAGTGATCACCTCACATGTGGAACCTGAGGAATAAGGATGAGGCACCAAGGGTATGTCAGGCTTATTCATTGCACCTTTTGGAAAAGTACCTAAACATGGAGGCGCTGTTTCAAATTTATAGGGTGCTCCATGAGATAATCCCAAGAAACACATGATAGGACATCCTGTGGAGGCAGTGTAAAGGGAACACTGAAGTGATGACAAGAGAAAGCTGGGTCCTTTCCTCAACATGTAACTAAAGGATAGTGGTGAAATTGAACTGTATGCTTTATATTGACATTAAGAGACTCTAAGGGATAACTAACAGGGTGCAGGGGGTGTGATCTAAACTGAGAGACTAGGGGCTGAAAATGTGTAGGACTGATCTGACACAGGAGCAGGTGGGAAGTAAAGAGGCCTTGGGTCTGGTCCCTGTCTGCTCTAAGAGAGGGCTGAAGTAGCATCCTCCTAGCTTACCTGGTGCTTGAGCTTCATTTTGTAATACCCCGGTATGATTTAGATGTTCTTACAGTCATTCAGGGCCATGTAAAACTACACCTCCTATGGTACATCTATTCTTTTATACCTGCAATCAAATTGAGAACCATATTACCAATAACAAGACACTATGGTCTTAATTTTCTTTCCTCCAACCCCTTTTCAACGGACCAAGAACCTGACTTTGTTTGCCAATCCATTTCTAGGGTATAGAGTAAAAATGTATAAGGTGTGTGTGTGTGTGTGTGTGTGTCTGTGTGTGTGTGTGTGTTGTCTTGTGGTTAAGGGGTGGGGAACTTGAAAGGGCAGTAGCCATTGCTATTTATTATAAAACTAGTCAAAGTTTGTACATCTTCAAAAGTAATATCAGATGGTAAATTCTTTTACCATCTTGTATTTTTAAAGTCCAGTTGATCTATGTCTAAGGAAAAAATGTGCTATTTTAGATGCAGTGTTCATACCAAAGAAATATTAAGTGACTTGAAAAACAAAAACAGCTAATACTTATTGAATGCTTATTGTTTTCCAGATGCTTTGTTTTTATTAGCTAATTTAGTCTTATAACAAACATATAAGGTAGGTTTTTAAAAAAAAATTTTTTATTGTTACACTTATTGGGGTGACATCTGTTAGCAAGGATTACATAGGTTTCAGGCATACAATTCTACAGTGCATTGTCAACTTGTATAATAAGTTCACCACCTAATGTGACTTCTCATACCATCAGCTTATATTTAGCTTCCCCCTCTCCTCTCCCACCCCCTCCCCTTTCTTCCCTCCCTGACCCACTATTGATTGTGTCCATGGGTTATTTGTTTATTTGCTCATTTCTTTTTTCTTTGTTGCTTTCAGTTTTCATACTCCGCATATGAGTGAAGTCATACAGTTTTTGTTTTTTTCTGTCTGGCTTATTTCACTAAGCATGATGATCCCCAGGTCCATCCACTTTGTTGCAAATAGCAATATTTCATCTTTTCTTAAAGCTGAGTAATATTCCATTGTGTATATGTACCACAGCTTCTTTATCCAGTCATCTGTCGCAGAGCACTTTGGTTGTTTCCATGTTTTGGCCACTGTGAACAGCGCTGCCATGGACGTTGGGGTACATAAGTCTTTGCGGACAAAGGTTTTCAAGTTTTTGGGTAGATCCCCAGAAGGGGGATTGCTGGGTCAAATGGTAGCTCCATTCCTAATTTTCTGAGGAAACTCCACACCGTCGTCCACAGTGGTTGTACCAGTTTGCACTCCTACCAGCAGTGTGTGAGAGTTCCTTTTTCTCCACATCCTCTCCAGCACTTGTTATTCCTTGTCTTGTTGATAATAGCCATTCTCACAGGTGTGAGGTGGTATCTCATTGTGGTTTTGATTTGCATTTCCCTGATAGCTAATGAGGATGAGCATTTTTTCATATGTCTGCTGGCCATTTGTATTTCTTCGTGGGAGAAGTATCTGTTTAGTTCTTCTGCTCACTTTTTAATTGGGTTTTATTTTTTTGTTGTTGTTGTTAAGACTTATAGTTCTTTATATATTTTAGATATTAGACCCTTATGTGATGCGTTATTTGCAAATATTTTGTCCCATTCAGTTGGCTGTCTCTTTGCTTTGTTGATGATTTGCTTTGCGGTGCAGAAGCCTTTTAGTTTGATATAGTCCCATTCATTTATTTTTGCTTTTACTTCCCTTGCTTTTGAGGTCAGGTTCATGAAGTCTTCCTTGAATCCTAGGCTTGTAAGTTTAGTACCGATGTTTTCTTCTATACAGTTTATTGTTGAAGGTCTTTAATCCATTTTGAGTTAATTTTTGTATATGGAGAGAGTTCACAGCTCAGGTTCATTCTTTTGCATATGTTTTTCCAGTTTTCCCAGTGCCACCTACTAAGAAGGCTGTCTTTTCCCCATTGTATGTTTTTTGCTCCTTTATTGAAAATTATTTGTCTGTAAATTTGTGGATTTCTGGGTTTTCAGTTCTATTCCATTGGTCTCTATTTCTGTTCTGCCAGTACCAAGCTGTTTTGACTATTGATGCTTTGTAATATAAATTGAAGTCAGGGAGCGTAATGCCACCAGCCTTATTCTTTTCATGTAGTATTGCTTTGGCAATTCGAGGTCTTTTATGGTTCCATATAAATCTGATAATTCTTTTATCTATTTCATGAAAGTATAATTGTGGGATTTTGATGGGTATTGCATTAAATCTGTAGATTGCTTTGGGCAGAATGGCCATTTTAACAATGTTAAGTCTTCCTATCCATGAACAGGGGATGTTTTTCCATTTCCTAATGTCTGTTTCAATTTCTTTCAAAAGTGTCTTATAGTTTTCCATGTATAAGTTTATCACATTCTTTTTAAGTTAATTCCCAGGTATTTCATTCTTTTTGTTGTGATAGCAAAAGGAATTGAATCCCTCATTTCATTTTCTGAGGATTCGTTTTTTTGTATATAGGAATGCTGTTGATTTTTGTGCATTGATTTTGTATTCTGTGACTTTACTGTATTTATTTATTGTTTCTAATTGTTTCCTGGTGGAATCTTTGGAATTTTTTTATATAAAGGATCATGTCATCTGCAAATAGTGACAATTTGACCTCTTCTTTCCCAATTTGGATACCTTTGATTCCTTTCTCTTGCCTGATTGCTGTGGCTAGAACTTCCAGTACTATATTAAATAGCAGTGGTGACAGGGGGCATCCCTGTCTTGTTCCTGATTTTAGGGGAATTGGTTTCAGCTTTTCCCCATTCAGTATGATGTTAGCTGAAGGTTTGTCATATATGGCCTTTATTATGTTGAGATACTTTCTTTCTGTACCTGTTTTATTTAGTGTTTTGATCATAAACAGATGTTGTATCTTGTCAAAAGCTTTTTCTGCATCAACTGATATGACCATATAGTCTTTATCTTTTATTTTGTTTATGTGGTGTATCACATTGATGATTTTCATATGTTGAACCATGTTTGTGCTCCTGGGATGAATCCCACTTGATCATAATGTATGATCTTTTTGATGCATTGTTGTATTCGATTTGCTGATTTTTTTTTTTTTTTTAGGATTTTTGCATCTGTGTTAATCAGAGATATTGGTCTATAGTTTTCCTTTTTGTGTGTGTTGTCTTTACCAGGCTTTGGTATTAGGGTAATGCTGGACTCATGGAATGAGTTAGGAAGTATAACTTCCTCTTCAATTTTTTGGAAGAGTCTGAGGAGGATAGGTATTAATTCTTCTTTGAGTGTTTTGTAGAACTCATTGCTAACATCATCTGGTCCAGGGCTTTTGCCTTTAGGGAGATTATGGATAGTCATTTCAATCTCTTTGCTATTGATTGGTCTATTTAGATTATCCAGTTCTTCTTGGTTCAGTCTAGGTAGGCTATAAGTTTCTAGAAACTTGTCCATTTCGTCTAGGTTGTTAAATTTAGTGACATAAAGTCCTTCATAATATTTTTTTATAATCCTTTGTATTTCTGTGATATCAGTGGTAATTTCTCCCCTTTCATTTCTAATTTTGGATATTTGTGTCCTTTCCTTTCATCCTTTGATTAGTCTCGCCAGGGGTTCTCAATTTTGTTGACTTTCTCAAAGAACCAGCTCTTCATAATATTAATTTTTTCTGTTTTCTTTCTGTTCTCTAATTGGTTTAGCTCTGCTTTAGTTTTTACTATTTCTTTCCTTCTGCTGACTTTGGGTTTTGTCTGTTCTTCTTTTTCTAGTTCTTTAGGATGGGGTGTTAAGATGTTTACTTGTGATTTTTCTTGTTTCTTAAGATAGGCCTGTAATGATATAAATTTCCCTCTTATTACTGCTTTCACTGTCTCTCAATAATTCTGGTATGTTGTATTTTTATTGTCATTAGTTTCTATATATTTTTAAATCTCATCTTTTATTTGTTCTTTTATCCAGTCATTTTTAATAAGCTGTTGTTTAATCTCCATGTATATGTGGTTTTCTTCTGCTTTTGTTTTACAATTGATCTCCAATTTCAAAGCTTTGTGGTCTGAGAATACACTTGGTATGATTTCGATCTTCTTGAATTTGCTGAGGTGACTTTTATGTCCCAGCATGTGGTCTATTCTTGAGAATGTTTCATGTGCACTAGAAAAGAAGGTATAGTATCTTTTTGCTGGATGAAGTGTCCTTTAAAAGTCAATTATGTCCATTTGTTGTAATGTGTCATTTAGAGCTGATATTTCCTTATCTATTTCCTGTTTGGATGATCTGTCCATGGCTGTTAGTAGGGTGTTTAAGTCTCCCACAATGATTGTGTTTTTGTAAGTTTCTCCTTTCAAATCTGTTAGTAATTTCTTCATATATTTTGGTGCTTCCTGTTTGGGAGCATATATATATTAATTAGTGTCAAATCTTCTTCTTGTTATATTGTGCTTTTTATCATTATATAATGTCCATCTTTGTCTTTTACTATCTTTTTTAACCTGAAGTTTATTTCATCAGATATCAGTATGGCAACTCCTGCTTTTCTCTGGTTATCATTCACTTGGAGCATTGTTTCTCATCCTTTCACTCTGAATCTGTGTTTGTGCTTATGGCTGAGGTGTGTCTCTTGGAGACAGCATATGGATGGGTTCTGTTTTTCAATCCAGTCTGCTACTCTGTGTCTTTTTATTGGTGAGTTCAGTCCATTAACATTTAGAGTGATGATCGTTATGTGAGGATTTCCTGTGGTCATTACTTATTTGTTTGTTTGTTTTGTTTTATTTTTGTTTCTTTCTTGTTGCCCCAAATTTATTCTATTTTTCCTGATGTTTTGTTTCAGGTCAAAGAGCCTTCTTCAGTATTTCTTGAAGTGCCAGCCTTGTGCTGGCAAATTTCCTCAGGTTCTGTGTGTCTGAGAAGGTCTTCATTCCACTTTCATATCTGAAAGATAATTTTGTTGGATAATTTATTCTTGGCTGTAAGTTTCTCTCTTTTAAAGTTTTGAATGCTGGATTCCACTCCTTGCTGGCTTGTAGAGTTTCTGCTGAGAAATCTGATGCCGGTCCGATTGGTTTTCCTCTAAAGGTTATAGTTCTTTTTTTCCCTGGCTGCCCTGAGAATCGTCTCTTTGTCTTTAGTTTTGGACATCTTTAGTACTGTGTTTCTTGGAGAAGATCTGCTATGGTCCAGGTATCTAGGGACCTGTTTTCTTCTTGAACTTGGGGTTCCAGATCTTTCCATAGGTTTGGAAAGTTCTCATCTACTATTTGTTTGAGTATGTTCTCTGTAGAATGCTCTGCCCCTTCTTCTATTCCTATTATCCAGATGTTGTTTTGTCTCATGGAGTCAGATAGTTCTTAGGGAGTTCTTTCAATCCTTTTGGTTCTGTACTCCTTCTCTTCCTCTTTCTGAGCTGTTTCCATGTTCTGATCTTTGATATCACTAATTCTTTCCTCCATCTGCTTGGCCCTGTTTCCTATGGCAGTTATTTTATTTCTCACTTATTTTACTGTACTATTTATCTCTTGCATTTCCATCTCGATCTTCCTTATGTTTTGAATTTCTTTATTAAATTGTTCCTTTTGTTCACGGATTTCCTTTTTTATGTCATTCATCTCAGCTATGGTGTTCTGCCTGTATGTTTTCATTTCTCTCATAGCCTTTAGAATTAGAATTTAGACAAATTCTCTGTCTCTTAGTTTTGAAACTTGTAGGTTTAATAAGCTGTCTTCTGGGTAAATTTCATGTTCTTTCTGAGCAGTTTTAGTTTTTAGGGAATTCATCCTGTCTGCTGGGTTCTTCCTCTTTGACATGAGGGCGTTATGCTCAGCAGAGCCCAGGAGCCCTAATTAGTACTTTTGTGGTGTCTTGCTGTAGGGCGATCTAGGTGGCTCTGGGGGCCAAGTTTTGGGAGAGAGGGAGGTTATTTATTTCTTATTTCTGTTCTCCTGCCACTTTTGGAGGCGGTGCACATCTATCCGGTTTCCCTCCACTTTCTGTAGTCAGTTAGTTGTTTGAGGAGGCTGTAAGATAGGGGAGAGGGCAACAAAAATCCCACTGGAGCAGCTCTACCTTCTGCCTTATGCTAGGGAAGCTGGGTGATGCGGACTGAGGCCGCTCTTGCTGGCTGAGGTGAATGCTATGAATTCTGCCTTTCTTCCCAGGCCTGGTGCAGCAGCTAGTTGTTGGGGCAGAGTCTGCAGGCTCACACTGCTAGTAAGCCCCAGGGGCGTGTGTGCAGACGTGCACACCATGAGTCTAAAGCTGTGGGCCTGACCTCAGGCAATATGAAGGCAGCTGGCTCATCTCCATAGTGGGCCTGGAACAGGAACCACAGCCCTGTTCAGGAGTCGTGTGTGCTTTTGCTGTGGGTTTAGAGGGCACCGGGAGCTGAGGTGCTGTCTCTGGGGACTCACCTTGGCTTGTGGCTGTTCAGAGTCCTTGCTCAGCCTTCTTGTTACTCAAAAGCTTCAGAGATTGGCTCCCAAGCTCTGTCCCCAACATGCTGCTCTTAGGCCCGACTCCCCCATGGTCTCCCATAGTTCTGCCACTTTGCTGGCTTTTACTCTTGTTGCCTCTTGGCCTCCCTGCTCCCATGCACTGTGCTGCTCTGGGATAGTTAGCAGCGATTGGGTCCTGTGGCAATCCGTCTTTCCTCTCTCCCCTCTCTCACGCTTGTCCCCTTCTCTCCAACCTTGAGGTGTTTACTTGTGATGTGTGGATTTCTCAGCTGCCGTTGTGTCACTCAGGGTCCTTTTCCTAAGCTCCTGGATGGGTGTTCAATTGTGTTTTCTGGGAGAGCCTTTAGGGACCTCCTCTCCAGTCGCCATTCTTGCCCTCCCTCTAAGGTAGGTTTTTATCCATATTAACAGCTGAGGAAATAAAGGTGTAGAGAAATCATGGAGCTGGTGTCAGGACACTCTGGCAGAGTAGAAATTTCCACTAATTCTTTCACACTCTCCCATGGAAAGGACTCCCCTCTTCTTGAATCTGGTCGGCTCTATTTCTGTGTTGACTAAAAGAATATGACAGAAGTGATGCTTTGCCAGTTTTTGGGTCCAGGACTCAAGCAATTGACAACTTCTACTTCTTATTTCTTGAAACACTTTCTCTTGGATCCTTTGAGAAACATGTAAAAGTCCGATGACCATGAGGTCATCATGCTGGGAGGAAGCTGAAGGGAGCCAAGTAGAGGAGGCATGTATAGGATTAATGCCCAGTGAGCATCACTTGTTATGGCTATAGCTCTCACGTGTTTAAGTCACCCAACCAAAGCCCCAGACATCTAGGTACACAAACATTTTCTGCTGTACCATCAAAATTCCTGACTCACAGATTCATGAGTAAAATAAGTAATTATTGTGTTAAGCCACAGAGTATTGGGTAAATTTATCATGGGACAATAGATAAGTAGAACAGTCACACAGCTGTTAGGTGTACGACCCAAGTGGATTACACTGAAGTGACCTGACTCCAGAGAATATGTGTTTAACAGATATTCTATATGATATATATGTTACCCAAAATATTGTGCCATCTTAGTTCAAACAGCAGTTTTCCCACTTTTGCAACATTGTAAATTTTTCTTTTAGTGTAATTTATTTTTCGCTGAAGACTTATATCATCTGATGCATTGTGTGCTTATGCTTATGCTTGTTTACTGCCCATCTTCCTCTATCTCCACTCGAATGGACCATATACAATGATAAGGGTTTGCCTAAGCTGTTCACTGCTACATTCCCAGACTGCATTCTAGAATAGTGTTGGGCATAAAGTATAAACTAAATATTTTTGAGTAGATGAAAAAATGATAGAAATGTTTCATTTTATAGTGAGTAAAATGGAAAATGCCTTTTGTTTCAGTCACTTCAGATATCCTAGATAGCTACTCTGGTTTACTCTTCAGGGAGGAGAAAGAGAAAGGTAAGAAAGACAGTGTACCGTACAAAAAAATGGATGACTTCGTAAGACAATTACCTGAGTTCAACCCGGGCTAGGAAAAGCCAGAATGGCAAATGGTAAAAAAGCAATATGATGAGCTGAATGTTATTGAAAACAATATATTTTTTCTAGTTGCAAATCTGATAGTGAAATCAACAATGAGAATGTGCAGAAGAGTGCCGTCTATGCCCCAGAGTGGTTCAAATGGGACATAATATAACCTTGAAAAATTTGAGTAATGACTGTATTGCCTTCAAGCATTACATTGACTAAAGTAATAAAATAGGTAAAAATAAAATTATTTTGTTTGTTATAGAAGAAAGATACAGTAACTACAGTTTTCTAGGAATCCTAGCGCAGAGACTGATCTCTTCAGGTTCTGGTGAGGTATTAAGGAAAATCAATCTATATGATAGTTAGTTATGGTACACAGTAAGTTCAAAGTCTGACATAAAATGAGGTCCTGTTATTATAGCATATAATCCACAAAGATTTTGTAAATTAACTGTTTGATAGGGAGATAGTGACAGGTTGGGAAGTGCCTCCAAATACCACCTTTCTCAGTCAAAGTTTTCTTTGTATGTTAGAGTCATTCTTGCTTCAGAAGAAAGTTAAGCCTGAATGATGTAACAGATTTAAACACTGTAATGAATGATAACAAGTGATGTCACAGAGAAATTACTAGCTTTTAAATCAATTGAGGAGGCCAAACTTAGATCAAAACTTAATATATTACTGTAGGTGTGCTGCAGTGGAACAGAGAAACTGCTGTCCAGATGGCATGGATAAGTATTAAGCTCCCTTAGGACATTTAAACAGTTCTCTGTGGGCACATAACTCATGTTTCATGATGTGAGTTTTAGAATTGTTTTAAAAATTTGGCACATAAAACCAAAGCTGTACCTTAGTCTAAAAGAAAGAGAAGAATCATTTCACTAGACATAAATGGCCAGTTCAACATTTCTGAGAAAAGAGAAGTTAGGTGCTATTTATATGGGGAACTGAAAGACAAAAGGTTATGGCTACTTTTACTTAAGTAATTCAGTTAATAGTTTTCTAATTATGTAAATTGTGTCAAATATTATATCATCAATCATGAAGCACAGTTCAGGAGAAGAGCCATGTGCTTCACTTATGCTGCAGTCTGGATAAATATCAGTAAAATGCAAATGTCAGTGTATTGGGCCAAGACTTGGGAACCGACTAGCCAGATGATCACTGTAGTCACACTTATTTATTGCTATCAGAGTGCCCTAAAAACACTGTGTTTTATTTAGTCTCCAAAAGACAAGGGTCAATGAAAATATTTAAAGAATGAAGATAGAGAAATTCTAACATAATTGCCATGCATATATTTCCATAAATCTAAAAATATTAGTGACTTTTGATGATTTTAATTTACTAGTGGAAATTGGCATGTAGTTGAAATGACTTTTTCATAATCTTATATGTCCAAAAAGGAAACAAAAAGTCTATTTAAAAATAAATTTGTTGTATTTGTAGTATGATCAATTATAGCTCAATTTATTGTAGGCATGACTTATTAATCCATTAAATTCTATAGCCTTTGTGGCTGAGTAATGATAACAGTCAGCACTGACCTTGTGTTTCTAAGTGTTATGCACCATTCTGTTGCTCTACTTGTATTAACCCATTTGATCCTTATATCAATTTACCCCCATTTCACAGATGAGAAAATAGAGGCACAGAGATGTTGGGTAACTACTGAAATCAGAAGCTAGTAAATGGCAAGGATAGAGTTGGAATATAGGCAGTCTGACATGCCAGTATGTGCTTGTAACCAGTAGGCAATACTGCTTCTCTAACACTGCCTAGCATGTGGAAAATTTACATTTTGCCTTACATTCCTTCCAGCTGAATTAGTACATCAGTGTTGAAATAGTATCAGTGCACCTTTTAAAAAGTAAAGATGTTTTTCCTTATGTTACACTCCTGATGCAAAGAACACCAAAATTAACATTTTTGTGGATGGTTTGGAAGGTGACTTGTAAGGAATAGATTCTTTTAGATTAATATGCAGTCAGACTGGGTGGGGAGGAGGTTGGGGAGGAGAGAATGGCTTGACTATAACAGTTTGCCAAAAAGTGATTCAAAGTGGTATTTTATTGTGTTGCAGTATGCCTGGAATGAGTGTATGGAAAGAAAAATAAGCAGGACTATTCTAGAGCTCATGTTATTTTACGTAGCATTAAGAGGTATAGATGAAATAAAATACTACTGCCATTGTACAGATGGGGAAATTGAGGAGTAGATCCTGCTTTAATGTGTTAAGAGAAAAGCCAGTTTGAGAAACAAGAATTTAGAATTATATAAAAATAGAACTGGAGAGATTAGGAGATTGCAGTACTCAATTATCTCATTTTACAGATGAGAAAATGATCTCAGTGGTTTTATAGGTTTTCTTTCTTTTTTTTGAATGTATGTATGCATGTATATATCTATATAAGTTACTTTGTTCCCTCACACCCACAAACCCAAGTACAGTATAGAAGGACTTTTATGAGCAAGGGAATTATGGTGCAGTTAAAATAAAGGTTAGAACAATAGGTGATAATAACAGATGAAGTTAGAACACAAAATGCCTGTTATGAATTTCAAACACTGTTAGAGGACCACACATTTGGCTCAGATTTCTAACATTCAACATCAAGAAACATGAGCCACAGTGTCCATGGGATGAAACATGAATTTTTCAGAGTATGCACAATTCTTCCTGTTTCTGAGCTCTGAGAAATTTTATTCTAAAGGACAGCATAGAGAGGGCTGTGTTTATAACATGAGCAATATCCTCAAAAATTATCCTTAACAAATAAATTCCATAAGCTTCATAAGATTGTTTCTTTACCATAAGTCAGTGCAGGCTTTTGCAGAACCTGCACTGACTTATGGTCAGGTATGAGGGTGCTTCATGGTTCTCTTAACTTAAAGACAAAATTTCAAGTTTTAGAAGAGTGAATAGAGAATATATAATTCAGACAGTGTTTTAAGTACAGTTTTCTTTTAATCAAGCTTTTAACTAAAAGTGTAAAGTAGCAGTGCATTAACTTTTCAAATAAGTGGGGATACAGGCAGTCTGTGTTCTGATAAAATTTAGACCTGCATACCTATGATCATTCTCTGAACTGGGGAAGGCTTGCTAGACTGTAGAAGTTCCTGTATTATTTCTTGCACATCTTTCCCCCAGTCTAATATTTATACTTTGTCTTTTTGATAATGTACTGTTCCATGTAGAATTATGAATTTGCATGTGTTTGAGTAAGAGACCACTCCAACTCCATAGAGTAATGGGTTGAGCAAGTACTGAGGAGTAGGCCAAGATTTTCTCTGAAACTAATTTTGAGTTTAATCCAGTACATGAATAGATCGATGACTGAGACCCCCCAAAGCATGGCAACAAGAATTTTAGTTTCAAACAATTTCAAAGTGGGTGTTAACAAATATCCACTATGGCCATAAAAATAAACCTCAAAAAAGGGATTCATAGAACATCCACACATTGAGAAATACAATTTCCTACAGAATGCTCAAGATAACATGATTAAAAATATACCTCCAATGCTTGAATGTGGTGTGCCCATATAAATACATAAATATAACTACACATAAATTCACATGGAATGCATTATACTTATGGTGATCATATGTCCTGGTGCCCTGGTTATTCCTGGATAATGCCTGTTGTCCTGGCATGATTGCTAATAGTACCACCTTTATTATCAACAGTGTTCTGTCTCCTTTGATGCCTTTTGGTAACATTTATAATTACAGAAAATGTTTACTGAAAATATTATGCTGATGTTAAGTATTTTTCCAGAAATTTTGCTTTCATGATACTTATTGGTTCTGCCTCCTGCATTTGAGGGGATAAAGAAACAAATGGGATCATTAAGAAATCTTTAAAAATGATCTGTATTTTAATTTTAATATGATGTTGAACACCTTTAATTTGTGTGTACGTTGCGGTAATTTTAAACTTTGGAGGCATTTCATTGTTGGAAAGATCCATTGCCATTGTAAAGATTCTGGAACTGCCCATTTGTCTCTGAAGATAATATTAAACCGGATAAGTACTTCCAAAGGAAGGCGTATATTGACCTTAGGACTATATATTAATTCTCTAATTGTTAAATGAAAGTATAATTTTTGGCATACATACAACAAAGTGTCCTGACTAATATGGAAAATTATATGTTCACATTACTCTTACCTAATTCCTGGATTTTGGAGTCAAAGCCAAGAAACACACACAGCTGCAACTGTATTCTTAACAATGGCTGTTGTTAAAACAGTGAGCTGCTGCATCTTGTGTAGAATGCTAACCTGAGAAAACAAGGCTTCCAATTTATTGATGAAAACTTACATTTGAAATAATCATTAAGTCCTTAACTGATGGGCAGAAAGGGTGGCTCTTTGAAGCAATAATGAATCACATCCTGAGTAGCACTAGATCATGTGAATATTATATATGACAAAGAATTTGAGCCCATAACTTGGAGTGTTCCTTGAATAATTCTGAAAAAAAAAATCTTCCCCCAAGAGCTTTACATAGATTGAACTTTTAAAAATAATCAGTAATGTACTATGAGGAAATAGTGTACTCATACAATCAGAGTTTGCTGAGATTTGTAAAGTTCAGAGCAATTGACCTTGGTTTTTCCAGCTGGGAAAAGTATGCAGCTTAAGGTTCAACTTGAATTGACTTCCCATGATCTCTTTCACCAAATTTATATTCTACTAACTTGTTTCCTATTAAGCTCTATTGTTACACCCAGAGGTCAGAGTCAGGCCTTTCCACAAAGATTTTTTTTACCCAAGTTATTTCAAGGCACAGAGACTTAAAATTACAGAGATGGAGTCCGACTCCAAAAATTGTGGCTCGGTTTCCTCGTACAGATGCTAATAGAACTATAATTGTGGATGTGCTAAAACGTGAAGCAATACATTTGAGTTGAATTCTTCCCCAAAATAACTTGTACTCATTTTTCCAAGAACCTTTATGATTCCCCTAACCTTAAATAGAATTGATCATCCCTCCTTTGTATGCTTACGGAATCTTCTACATGTCTCTATTATTTATATCTGCCACTATCACACATTGAACATTTGTTTATGTATTCATCTCCTATCGAACTTTGAATTCTTTAGCTGCAAAGATGGTGTCTTATTTGTTTTTGCTTTTCTAGCACCTAGCATTGGGTCTGTGTTGAGTAAATGGAAGAATGTGTTTTATTTATTTATCTGACAATTTTTAAGCAGCAATTTTTTCAAAACAATAGAATTTATTGATTATATGACAGACATCTACCACACTCATATTTACTAAATATTAATTTTTCATTTTTGCTTCAGATAATTTTATTTTTAAAGAAATAAAACTTTACAGCTATAACTAAGGCTTTCCATCTTATTTCTTTCATTTACTTCCAAGATAACCACTATCCTGAAGTTGGTTGTGCTATTCCTAACACATATCTTTAATACTGTACTTATATGACTATGTGTATCCATAAAAATATTATTGTTCAAAGTGTTTTTTAATTTTATATGAGTAGTGTCCTGTAAATCCTATTACAACTTGCTCTATTAATTTAGCATTTTGTTTTCAATATTCATCTGTACTGATACATGTGAATGTAATTCATTCATATATACTGCTGTATTCTATTGTGTGAATCCACTCTGGCTTACTTATCTATTCCATTACTGATAGACATATTGAGGTTGTTTCCAAATTTCATTGATTATGAACCACACAGCAATGATATTCTGGGTCCATATCTTATTAAATACATGGTTAAGTTTTTCTAGGGCATATTGGTATAAAAAGGAATTTAGGAATTTTTTGACTAATCATATTATTACCTCTGCAATGTGGTATAGCAATTTATACTTTCACCCACAGTGTGTAACTATTATATAACAAGATATCATACACTAAGTTTTCATGTAAATGTAGATGTGACTTTTGATTCAGTTATATTGGTTTATTTATACAAGGCCTGGCAAAAATAATACCCTCTTTAAAGTAGTTATGTTAACATAGTTATGATATAGTTATATTAAAGAATTACATTCTTGTGATTTTGGTAGAGACTACCAGCTCATAAAAAAGGGGGCATTACTTATGCCAGACCCTGTATATCCCTGCATCAAGTCCTTTATATGTTTTTAAAATAATTTTAACTTATAAATCTGTTATACTACCTGGTAAGGCAAGCTTCCATCATTTATATTTTTGAAAATTATCTTGATCATTCTTAGCTTCTTCTTTAATATGAATTTCAGGAGTATATTTTCAATATCAATGAAAGAGTTCTGGGCAATATGGTAAAGTACATAGATACCGTGCTTGCTGCCTCCCATAACCATATTAAAACTACAACTAAATTATAGAACAATCAACCTTGAGATTTATCGGAATACTAGCTGAACAGAACATCTATAATTAAGGCCATAAAGAAGAGGACATGTTGAGACTGATAGGAAGGATGAAGATATGAAACAGGCTGGCCCCATATCCAGGTGTAGTGGTTGCACATTGGGAGGGATATCTGTGCAGCAAAGATTCCACCTGAGGACTGAGGGGTCTCAGCCCCACTCTAGGATCTCCAGCTCAGGGTTCCAAATACTGGGAAGAGAAGTCCCCACAACATCTGGCTGTGAAAATCAGCAAGGATTCCACTTGTTCAGGTAAGACAAAAGGCTACCGGAAACCCAGATGCCCTCTTAAAGTGCCCAGGCACAGGGTCACTGGCATGCAGGCACTCACCCCGGGCTCTGGCAGAGGGGCGACACCTTGATAAGTGCCGGAGACATACAGGAAAAGATATAGAAAGTAAATTACAAAGAATCTTAAAACATGATAAGTGAAATGGGGGAAATAAGAAGAGCCAGGTAAAAGATCAAAGTGGCGGAGGAAGGAAGGCAAGTTGGAGTATGACATAGTATTTTTCAAAGTAAGCTTAATGGAAAGGTGAAATTTGACCAAAAGCCTAAAGGAAATGGTGTGAGCCAAGCACCTTTCTAGAGGAAGAATATTTCAGACAGAGGAAACAGCAAAGTAAAGGTATACGTGTGTGAATGAATACGCTTCATGCATTTCAAGAGTAACCTGGACGCCAGTGTTGGCTAAAGTGGATTAGTTAAGAAGAGTTCTAGTGGATGAGACCGAAGAGAAAATGGGAGAGGACAGATTATGTGGAGCTTGAAATCTATTTACACACTTTGGCTTTTAGTCTGAGCTTTGAAGAGTGTAGTGACAGGATCTGACATGTTTTAAGAAGATTACTTTGGCTGTGTCTGCACTGAGAATAGATTGTAGGGGACAAGGCTAGAAGCATGGAGATCTGTTGGGAGGGTACTGAAGTAATCCAGGGACAGATGATGGAAACTAACCAGCGTGGTAATCATAGAAGTGGTAATTTCCTGGATTGGATCTGGGCTATGAAAGAAAAAAAAGGAGTTAGACAACTCTCCTTTTTCCTTTCAGCTCAGCGATGTATGTATATTACTAACCATTATTTTCTTAAATCTAGTATTTCTCTCTGATCTTAGGGCAAGGGTTACTTCTGCTAACTTCTGGGACTAGAAGACAATGAAATGAGCTTTAAAATGTGATCTTCTGTTCAAATACGTCTTTAAAGTTTTGTTGTTTTACATTCTTAGAAGTTTTAGAAAGTCCCAGCTCTTTAAAAAAGTGTCTCAGAGAGCTGACTGTTTGATCCTTTTGAGGAGCTGCTAAGGATGTACGCACTGCAAATGGATCAGAGCAACAGCAGGCAGCTCTGTAATGAGAGGGGTTCCTAATCCCTCAGACATTTCCTGGCAAAGAAATAAGAATGTGGAAGAATATACAGGCAAGGCTTTTTATCTCAACTATTGGAATAATGCAGATATAAGAAAGTTCCTTTTCTTCTGTTTTCTTTCAACAACAACAAAAAAATTCAGAGTAGTTAAAAAAGCTTTCTTTCATTAGATAACAGAGTTCCTTTGTTTGAGAGAATTGGCAGAATATTCCATGACCATGAGGGCTTTTCATATTTATTATGATATAGTTTCTTGGTAAAGAGTGTCTGAATATACCACGTGGTTTAGGTCAAGAAACCATAACTGAAGTGTTCCCTGGTGGTGTAGTGGCTAGGCTTTCGCGCTCTCAATGCCGAGGCCTGAGTTCATTCCCAGCCAGGGAACTACCCCACCTCCCCCCGCAAAAAAAGAAGAAGAAAAAAAAAGAAACCATAACTGAAATAAGCCAAACAGAAAAAATTAAAAATTCAAGAATCAAGAAACCATAACTAAGGCATCACCCAATATGGAAAAAATTTTTTTTGTAGTATTTGAAAAACTATTGTATTTTTATTATAGTAGTGTTCTGTAGTCTTAAAAAATTAAATAAAACTTATACTTAGAACCTAAGGTAAATGTATCAAGATGATTATTACTCCCATGATACTCACTTCATTTCTGTTTAAGTAAACCATTTTCATTTTTTGGTCATTGGTGCAAAAAGTAAGCAGAGTAAAATTGTGGACATGATACCAGATAGACACCTATTCATGAGAATTGTGTGGTGACCACCCTTTATTCAGTAAACATCGATTTTCTTACCCATGATTTCCAGGGCTTGCATTCTAGAACCACACTTTTGCTTCCTTATTGCACTTGAAATGGAAAGGTATTAAGGCAAGAGAGCTCCTTTTTCAGAGTGTTCCTTATTGTAAATAATATAAATATTAATATTTACACCAAGTACTATTCTTCTCATATTCCTGAGATTCAGTAAAACTTATTGGTTGTTTAAAGAAGTATTTTGATACTTAAAGTGTCTATTAATAACCTGTTACTATCCTCTTATTTTTTCTTATGGACTGTGGTTCCTCAACTTCTCTCTGGGGCCACCCTGCAAGTTCTGATTCAATAGGTTTTGGATGGGGTTCCAGATTTACATTTCTGACAATGTAAATTGGGAAGTTTTCTTTGGTCCAGGAACCATCCTTTTACTGTCTCAAGGCAATAGTTTCCAAGCTTGACTGCCTCTTCTACCACTTGGAGAGCTTTCAAAAGTCCTAAATAACTGACCACATCCCAGACCAATTAAATCAGAATTCTGTGAGTAGGACCTGGCATCAGAATTTTTAAAGCTTTCCAAGTGATTCCAATATGTGGCCAAGTATGAACACCTCTGCCTTTAGGTCTTCCAACTAGCAGCTGGATGCACTTGACATAGTGATTGACAATAAGCTGCCTGTGTACTTGGGCTAGTTTCCACCAGATCTTCAGAAGCAAAGCCTTGCTGTGTGAAATGAGAAATGAAGCACTATGCAAATATAGAACTCTCATCATCAAACTTTCAGCAGACATTTTGACACAAGTTTAACAGAGTAGAAATTTCTCTGTGGGTCACTAATGTAAACGTGAACATTATTTATTAGAGCGGAATTTTTCACATTCTTATAATTAAGAGGGAAAAATACTCTTATTTTCAAAATGCCTTTTTGGGTTATGATGAAACAGTACTGTATGATGCAGGACCCAAAAATCAACTTGTGTGAATATTTAGGCTATTTTATGGAAAACTAAGTTAGAATGGGCAAGCTGATTACATTAATAAATTGATTTTATTTAAGCATCAGGTTTATATTTATTTCTATTTCATTGTCACTGTTGAAGTGAACAATTGTAATTTATAAAATTATTTAAAAAATACAGTTAGATAAAACAATAGAAACCTTAAAGACCATTCTGAACATAAATTAGTCAAGGGCTTATGAATTTTTTATGACATGGTACTTGAGTTTAAGAGAAAGGCTGAGTTTATGCACCTGCTCTGTGACCTCAGATAAATCACTTAAAATTTTTAATTCTAAATGTGTTTTAAAACTCCAAATTGGGGTTAATGACGCCTGCTAATGGGTATTATTGGAAGAATAAAGTGAGATAATTACACAAAAATTGTTAAGTTGCGAAGTACTATACAAAAATGAGTATTTCATGTTCAAGATAGTCAAGTTAGTAGGATAATTGTTTATTTTTCAGCAATGCTAATAAATTTCAGTGAATACTCACTAGACAGCAAGACTCTTGAAGGTAGAGGTTATGGCTTATTTATATTCATCTTCCCATATGTAACATAGAGTTTGGGACACAGAATAAGTTCAATTAATAATCGCTGAATAAGTTATCTAGACATTTTAGCTTAGTTCCCTTTATTGTGAGTAGCACAGGCTTATGTGAAAATAAGGTAGTAAGCTAGGGAAGAAAACTTTTCTTTGTGTGAATATAACTGATCTCTGAGGATTAAAGTTCTGGATTTTACCTCATTAACAGTAGAATTTAATCTCCAGAGACACAAATTTATACATGTGCAAAGCTATATTTTTCTCTTTTATGCTGTGAACACTCCTAATTTAAGAGCTAAATAGTCAGTAGAGAAAAATAACTGTGTCATGTTGTCAGAGGAATTGACAGTTGGCATGTTCCATTTTTCCCATGGCCTAAAATTTATGTAATAAATTAGGTCATTGGGAAATGAATTACTCAATATTTCCAGCCTCATGATTGAGGAAATGTACAAAATGACCATCTGAAAGTTCAAAGAGTGATTGATATTTTTGGGAAGCTTTCATTTTCTTTAGTACCTACAAGATATGCAGAACTAGAAAGACCCTGGATCATTATTGCCTTATCTTTGTTATATTGAAAGGAAAAATGTGTGTGTGTGTGTGTGTGTGTGCACGCATGTGTGTGTGTGTGTGTGTGAGAGAGAGAGAGAGAGAGAGAGAGAGATCAAGGTGATTCAGATACATCTGGGCACATATGGGAATGGGTGAATGGTCACATAAGCCAATTTATCCAATTAGAAATAAGGAGTTTTGTTCCCAGTTTTATTTATCAAATTAAAAATAAGAACTCTTAAGAGGCGATAAGTCATCCCAAAGGAAAAGAAATTGAGGAGTGTAAATTAGGTCTAAGAATAATTTATTGTTCACTTGAGAGGATGGGACATTTTATAGGTGACTTATTCTTTGTTTTTCCTATTCCAGGTTTGTTAGGTATTAAATTGTGTCTCCCATCCCTTAAATTTATACATTAAAGCCCTAACTCCCAAAATGACTATATTTGGAGATAGGGCCTTTTAGGAGGTAACTAAGGTTAAATAAGGTCATATGGGTGGGATCTTAATCCCATAGTATCCTTACAGGACTTGTGCACACAGAGAAAAGGCCATTGAAGACACAATGTGAGGCACTGTCTTCAACTGAGGAGAGAGATCTCATTAAAAACCAACTCTGCTGGCACCTGAGCTTGTCATTTCTGCTGTTTAAGTCAACCAGTTTGTGGTATTTTGTTATAGCAGCCCCAGCAAACTAACACAAGTCTTAGTCCATTCAGGCTGCTATAAAAACATTACCATGGGGGAGTTCCCTGATGGTGTAGTGGCTTAAGGCTTCAGCGCTGGCGCTGACAGCGCTGCGGCCAGGGTTCGATTCCCAGCCAGGGAACTACCCACATACCAAAAAGCAAAAAAAAAAAGAAAAAACAAAAAACAAAAAACAACCAAACAAAAAAAACATTACCATGGACTTTGTGGCTTAAACAGCAAATATTTGTTTCTTATAGTTCTGGAGACTGGGGAGACCAAAATCCGCGGGCAGAGTCTATGTTTTCTGAGGGGCTGCTTCCGGATTTATAGTTGGAAGTCCTGTTGCTATGTCTTCACATTGCAGAAGGGATGGAAGAGCTCTCTGTGGTTTCTTTTCAAGGGCACTCATCCCATTCATGAGAACTTCACCCTCATGATATAATCACCCCCAAAGGCCTCCCTGCCTAGTAGCATCACATTGGGGATTAGAATTTTAGCACATGAATTTTGGGGGACACAAGCATTCACCCTATAATGAAGGCCTTTATGGATTTGTAGTTGAACTTAGAGAAAAAGGGGTTGTTTTAAGAGCTATATCTATAAAAATGTCTAACAGATGGTAGCAGAGAGTAGCACAAAAATAGAGATGTCATCAGAATAGCTTTGGAATAAAAAAAAGCCAAACAAACCCAGTGGCATTAGTAGGGAGAATACCACAGCCAGCACTAGGAAAGAGCTCAGCATCATGTCTTGGCACATCGGAGTTTTCTCCTTGTAGTTGAGCTTAGCACAGTGCATGTTCTGTACATATCAACTGATGATGAACCAGTCAGTACCAGTAGGATGGCTGCAGCAGGAGAGGCCTTGGTCATCAGTGTCATAGACAGGAGCCCAAACCCAAGAAAAAGAAGAGAATCTAGGTAATTAAGCATTCTTTTTCCTGAACGCTCCTGGAAACTCTCTAAAATAACTGGAAGGTGAAGAAACTTTGAAATGATTATGAAGCCCTGTAATAGTTAGTGTGGGTTTATTTCATTAACTTAATGAAACGATATCATGGCACATCCAAAATGGCAATATGAACAAAAATTATGTAGAACTGAATTAGGCAGAAACTAACTTCAGTGGGGGGCCTATTTAATGCAAAGCACTGGGATATTATCTCTACTATATCTCATTTTCTGTATAACAACTCTGCAAGCTAGTACCAGTGCCCCTATATTTCAGATGAGGAAATGGGGACTTAGATTATAGAATTTGCCCAGGGTCACATAGGTACTGTCTTTGGATACTGGAATAAAAGGTAGGTATGTTTGACTCCAAAGTTTACATTTAACACACTGTTATTTATAACCTGCTAACATTTCTGAGCTTTATTTCCCTGTTGGATATAGAGGAGGAAATATCAATGCTTATTTGAAGATAATAGAGAATGCAAACTGTTTTCAGATCTCCTAAACTGTGGAAGCAGTTTGGCTGCTCCTAGATACATGAACATCATTATTATTCCTTCATTCATAGCATAATTGAGCATCTCCTGTGTTCAAGGTACTGAAGGTTTGTGATAAACAAAACAAACATAGATTTTTCCTCATAGAGTTTAGAAATATTAACAGATTATTATATCAATAAAATATATATTTAAACATGGCAGTAATTGCTCTAAGAAAAGGGCAGGGGAGGCATGGAAGAATAACAAGGGTAAGATTTAAGTGAAGAGGAAGGAAAGGCTTCTATATTATATTGATAACTGATAACTGAGCAAAGACTATACGTGGGGTTATTTAAGTGAAGTTTGAGCAAAACTATGCTCTAGGTGGGAAGAAGGAGTGAGAAAGCATGGGAGAGAAGGGGCTTAACTAGTTTCAGGACCAGCAGGAAAGTCAGTGTGGTGGGATGTAGCAAGTGTGCAGGAAAGCTGAGGTTCCAGATAGGAGCAGAGGCCATGCTATTTGGGGCTGTAGATGCCTATGTCAGGATTTTATATTTTATTCTAGATGTAATAGGCTTTGAAAGGACACTGAAGGCTTTTGAACTGGGGAGGAAGATGTAGTGTGGGAATTATACTGACAGTTGTGTGGAGAATGAGTTGGGCTAGGGGGAGGAATTAGACAGCAAGTTAGAAAAGGAAAAGTTGGTAAGGAGTACAGGGAATGGAGTACCGGAAGGGGGAGAAAAAAATGTAAACTTAAGTAACCAACTCCTGAAAAGAGCAGGAGTAGTCTATTGCTGAAAGAAGGAGGAAAGGGCAAGAATATGAAAAACTGAAACCCTCCATACCATCTACACCAAATGAAGAGAGAAATGAAGACTGGTGGGACTGATGAGAGAAGATGAAGGACTCCACGTGGCTGGGGACTGCCGAAGGAGATGCACATTAGAAAAGAGGCAAGGAAAAGAAGGTTATGGTCAGACTATTCATCTTGGAGGGGTTTTTGGTTGTGGTGTGTTCACGTGGTGATTGGCAGTGGGTTGCTGAGGTAAAGCAGAAGAAGATAATTAGAAATAAAGATGTCAAAGAACTGAGGTAAGGGTATTAGGAATGTCATCTATGTAAACATTAAGTTGCTTAAGATAATGAATGGAGAGCAGTCTTCAATACATGAGAGAGCATGGCCAGGATCTTAATGAACTACTTTGAAGATAAAGAAGGGATAATATTACCAAATGGTGGGTGCAGAGAAGCATGGACTGCACTAGAGGGGGCATGTAATAATCTGGGAGAAGCAATGGGGAGTGAAGGAGACACCGAACCAACTCTTAATCATGAGTACGGTGAGGTGGAAGAAAAAACAGCTTCAGTTTTGAAGGGTGTAGGTAAAGCAGTGCACTCAGAGAACAGCTAAGATTAGATTAAGCTAAGAGGGTAGTGAGGAACAGGTTGAAGATGTAGAGGGGTCTTTGGTCACTTATTAGATTGTAAAAGGGGAGAGAACCTTGGATAGAAGAATAGAGAGGAGGTATCACTTTGCAGTGAGTACAGAGCCAAGTGTTGGTAAGAGCTAAGCAAAGTGTTCTTTGCTGGTGTGTGTGTGTGTGTGTGTGTGTGTGCAAGTGTATACAGATGTGTCTGTGTGTTTGCACTTGTGTGAACCATTGTGCTTTAAGCTGAGTTGCTAACCCTGAAGTTTGAGTGAATACATGTGTTGGCTCTAGGCATAGCCCCAGTTGTTTCCAGCAGACCTTTCATTTATTTGGTAGTTAAAGAGGAATGAGAGTTGCTTCTGGTAGGCTCTTTAAAAACTAACCTAATCCTTCCTCTCAGACCCAAAGGGAAGGCTATATTCTATTCAATTTTCTGCATAAAGCAGAAGGTCAATGCAAAAATAATACTATTCTATTCAGAGTACTTATATAGAAAGGAAATTAATGTTTTAAACTGTGAGATAATGTACTAGATAACTGAGCACATAATTAGAAGCATGGTTAGCCCTCAGTTAAAGTTTTCAAGTTTATATTACCAATTCCTCTGTATCATACTTGTATATTTTGTTTCAGTTTGGGAGACAGCTGTTACACTCATCCCAATAACATAAAATGTAGATTCCACAAGTTGCCATATATACAAATATACACATTTCATTTAACTAAAATTGAATTTCATAGTTTAGGAAATAATTTTCAAGAATAATTAGAAAATAGTCCCAGGGATGCATAAGAACATGTCTAAAAAAAAAACAACTCAGAGTAATTCAATGAACATTTTGCTGTTGTGAACGTTTTCTCATAAGTTGTTTTATTGTCTAAGACAGTGGTTCCCAAACTTTTTCCATTTGTGTACCACTTTTAAACCCATTTCTATAAATTGTACCCCTTATTTTTAAAATAGCTTTTTTAAAATACTGACACTTTTATTCAGTGCCTATTTTAATGTAAAATAGTGGAAATAAGGTAATAAGTTAGAAAAGAAAAATTACTACATTAAAGGTACAAACCACAGGTTTAATTTTACAATATTTGTAATAGTTAAATATTGATATTGATGATCAAGTATTGAACAAATTTTTAATTTATTATTAATAATATTTATTTGTACTATCTGAAAAGTCTGGAGTAATTGTTATGCAGATCACATAACATTGAAACATTGTTAATGGGATCGTTGAGCTTGCTTTGATGTACTTAGTTTCTTGAAAACAGCCTCAAAGGATGCCAGATACAGTCTTAAATCCAGACTTGCATTAAGCTTGTTACAGTACTTATTTTTTATTAAGGTGTAAGAAGAAAAAGCTCTCTCCACTGGTTCAGTTTTAGTAAATGACAAGAGGCATTTGAGTGTCTTCTCACTGAGCTGTTCATGTTTCCCACTAATATCTACCCAGAGGGTAATAAGATGTTTTCCTTTAAAAATCAGAATTTAAAGAAAAATCAGTTGAAAGATTGATTAGCTGCAGTTTTTCATTGATTGATAGTGTAGCTTCTTTGAAGAATTCTTCATTGAAGGGATCAGCAATCCAGTTGTTTTCTTTCCCACATTGAGGAAATATTTATGAAAGGACACTTTAAGACCTTCCAAGTGACTTCTTTCATGTTTTGGAAGAGGTGCAAGTCATTCTCAGATAAGAAGTTGTACAAAGTTTCAAAAACTTGAGGGTCACCTCTTTCAATACGCACTTTCCTAAAGTCCAGTTTTTAAATCATTGACTCAATTTTGTCAGTTACTTTGAAAATAGTGATTTGACTGTTTTGAAGTCCTAAGTTGAATTTTTTTATTTCTAGAAAAATACCTGATATACAAGACTTTGAAGCCAATTGCTCTCCTGAAACTTTGGAGCAAGAGGGAAATGATGGTCTTCAAACAATCCCTGGACTTCATGTCTAAGTTCAAACATCTGTGTAAGTACTTTGGCCACAGGTAGTCATCTTACCTCTGTATGCAAAAGAAATGTGTTGTGAATGCTATTCACATCTTCACACAACAATTGAAATAACCTAAAGTTTTGTGATTGTGACTTAATAAAATTTACAACTTTTACAGCCTCAAGAATGTCTTTCAGTTCACTAGGAAGAGACTTGGATGCAAGACTTTGTCTATGAATGCAGCAGTGACTGCATGGTACATGGGGAGCTACTTCTTTAATTCAGCCACAGAGGCCTAGAGAACAACCTAACACATGCTTGCCTTTGTTAGTGCATACACAACAACAATTCAACCAACTAATGTCCTTTTCAATGAAATAACCATTGACTGCATTAAAAATGTCTTTGCCTGTATGCTCTGGCAATGGGTAATGAAGCAAAGAGTTTTCCTCAATTTTATTTTCTATCAAGTACCTCACAATGATGAGAAAAATATATGCATCAAGTTGACAATGCACTGTGGAATTGTATGCCTGAAACCTATGTAATCCTTGCTAACAGATATCACCCCAATAAGTCTAACAATAAAAATGAATTTAAAAAAAAAAAAAAAGAGAAAAATAGTTAAAGTAGCAATATCTACACTTCCTTTGACCTAAACAGAAAAGAATTTACTTTTTCTAATTCTATCTACTACTAACGCTTTAATATCATCAATACTTCCTGAATTTGTTGAGACATTTTATTTTTGGGAAAAGAGATAGTGTTGATTTTGTGGACATGTACTTCCTCAAACATACAAAAAACAGTATCTTTAATACAAGGAGAAATTAAATTTTCACCTATGGTGTGGTTCTTACCACATTTTGCTAAGCAATAAGCAATATGGTGTGAAGCCTCAACTGCATTCTCATTGTCTTCCTGACATTGTGTATGAAATAACAGTTGGTTGCTTTTTGCACCAAAAATAATATATTTCTACAATAAAAGAAAGAAAAAATTTTTTTGTTTTTATACATAGGATGTTTAATTTCCAACATTGCCTGAGTAGAGAGGGTTTCATGCAACAGTTGGATAACGTTTCCCCACACACAACACACTAAGGCTTAGGACAGTCATCATCCCCTACAAATGAAAACCCATATTTAATATACTCTTCAGAGTATTTCCTTTTCTTGTGTTGTATGTGAGGCAGGAACCTTTTTACTATCACACAGTGTGGGTGTGCTTATAGCTGTGGACATGTTTTGAGAAGTACTTGGTGATGGGTTATAATCCACATCGAATTTTTATATTTTTTATTACATTTTACCTACAGTATCTTAATGATTTCAGGTGTAGAGTACAGTAATGAGTCATTTATATAACTTATTAAATCCTCATTCCAAAACATCTGGTTCCCCTCTAACACTATACATAGTTATTACAATGTTGTTGACTATATGCCCTATGCTGCATTTTATATTCCTGTGACTATTCTGTGACTATGAATTTGTACTTCTTGATTTCTTCTCCTTTTTTCCACCCTTCCAGCTCTCCTCCCATCATGCCAACAAATCTGGTACCCATCTAACATCACACACAATTATTGCAAACTTCTTGACTATATTCTCATGTTATACATTATATTTTCTTGATTATTACCTTGTAATAATCAAACTAAATTTCTTCATTTCTCTCCCTTATTTTACCCACTCTCCCATCCCTTCTCCCATCTTAAAGATGTCCCTGTAACATTCTTTGTAGTATAATTTTGGTGGTAATGAATTTCTTTAGCTTTTTCTTATCTGAGAAGCTCTTTATCTGTCCTTCAATTTTGAATGCTAGCCTTGCTGGATACATTATTCTTGGTTGTAGATCCTTGTTTTCCATCATGTTGAATATTTTCTGTCAATCCCCGTTGGTCTGTAAGGTTTCTGGTGAGAAATCAGCTGAGAGGTGGATGGTGTTCTCTTATAAGTTATTGCTTGCATTTCTCTTGCTGTTTTTAGAATTTACTCTTTTTCTTTAACTTTTGCCATTTTAATTATGATGTGTCTCAGTATATTCCTGTTTGAGATCATCTTGTTTGGGACTCTGCTTCCTGGGCTTGTATGTCTATTTCCTTCACCAGGCTAGGAAAATTTGTAGTCATTATTTCTTCAAATAATTTCTTGATCCCTCGCTTTTCCTCTGTCACTTCTGGTAAACCAATGATTTGAATATTTTTACATTTAATATTGTCCCAGAGAAATCTCAAACCATTCTTGTTTTTTTGGATTCTCATTTCTATCTCTTCTGGTTGGGTGTTTTCTGTTGACTTTTCCTGCAAATCAGTGCTTTGTGCTACTATTTTATCTAGTTTGGTGACTTTTATTTTATGCTTCATTTCAGTCAATGTAGTCATTATCTGTGTGTGGTGCTTTATAATGGTTTGTAAGTCCTTTTTAATGTTTGCTATGTCTCTGTTAAGTTATCATTCAGTTCCTTAAGCACTTTTATAATCATTGCTTTGAGCTCTGTTTCTGATGGGTCATCTGTTCCTATCTTTTCTACTTTTTTGGTCTCTTGTTCAGATTTATTTTAATCTCCCTGTCTCTGGTTTTTCATTTTGGCAGCCTCTCTGGACCCTCACTACTAGAGTTTTTTGGTGTTTGCTACTGATAGTGGGTGGACAGAGGACTGTGGAGGAGGCGTGTTTGTGGCTTTATTTTCTTCCTGGGGTTGCAGGGATCGTGCAGAACGTTTGGGTATGATTGTGCCTTTCGATTCTTGGTTTGCCCTGCATGCAGATTCTGCCCTGAGCCTTGGGGTCAGTCCTGTATGCTGGTCTTTCAGACCATGCTGGTTGTGGGCCAAGAAATGTGTGTGTAGTCCCCTCTCTCTTTCTCCTTCCTGGCTGAGCATTTGTATTACAGCTCCTCTCTGCCCAATCACTCCCCCTTCTCTGGGAACCAGAGTGAGGTTTGGCTGCTGTGTTTTGGGAATGGGTCTGCACCTCCTAGGGGCCAAAATCAGGTCTGGTTGCAGTATCACACACCCCTGCCTTGGGGCCTATTTTCCTCTTTCCCATGGTCTGAGTGAGATATGGAGCATTCTTCCTACATTTTCTTCATCCTTCCTACCCCAGTGGTAGAGTTCCAAGCAGGAACCCACAATGCTGCTGCATCTCTGCATATCCCCTTTTATTTCTCCTTTGTTTAACCCTCTGCCTACCTGCAGGTGCCTTAATGCGACAAGTAAGTTTCTTGGCTGTGATTTTTTTTTGTGTATTATGTAGAGAGTCCTTGGTTGAGTTATAGGTGTTTTATTAGTTGTAATCTCCAGAAGAGTTTTCCAGAGATCCCTCTCATGCTGCCATTTTGTTGCTCCTCAAGTTTTGTTTTTTTAACCATTCCTGTTTTCAACCACTGATCCATAACTGACTTGCTTAAAAATCACTAACAATAGTAACTGAAACTATGTTGAACATTAAATTGAAAAACTTCAAAATAATCATGGTTAAAGAAAACACACTTACTTTTACTCAGTCAATAACTAAACTGATCAAACAGTCTGGCTACAGATATATTTATACATTCGAGGAAGTTCTAGAAACATTGTAAATGGATTGTTCTGAAACTGTGCATAATGACTGGTAAAAGAGTGGATTGGGAGAAGGGTTCATAGCCATGGCTTCACCAATCATCATTCGCTAATGTGATCTAATTTCAAAGTGTCTCCATTAATGGTGATTCAAACTTAACATTTATTGTTCCATAATTAATGTTTTGCATTTTTTTACTTTACTTGTTTTTTTCATCGTTACTAATTATTTTTCATGTACTTCTGAATGGCCAGCATGTACCTTCAGGGGTACCTGTACCACAGCTTGGAAACCAATGGTCTAAGATAAAAAAAGGAAAAGACCAATTGCAATTTTCAAGGCAAGAGAACATTTACCCCATTCATCAACCTCAACATCTTAAGGGAGGATGAGGATTCCAGAGATGAGAGAATGTGTGTTCAGTGAAGGATGAGGGCAAAATTCAGGTTAAAAGGAAGAGGTGGGTGATAAATTAGGCTGGACAAGTAGGTAGGGATAGATGACAACTTTATATTTCTTCCTGAGAAGTTTAAACTTCTTGTAGTGATATGAGATATAACTGATGGCTAGCAGGCAAAGAGTGGCATGACCAAAAATAGATCTTAAAAAGATCTGTTTAGTAGTATATGGAAGATGGGGAGAGTCTAGGATGAAGACCAGTTAAACTGTAGTAACTGAGGGAAGAAATGATGAGGGTCAAAACAAGGTAAGGGCAGTGAGGGATGGATAGTAATTTGTGAAAGATGTGGTAGCTAAAGCAAGTGAGATAAAAAGATAAGTTTAACATGATTCTGAGGGTTGCCCCACCATTTGTCTAAGGACCAGAGACTTACATCAAATGCAGATAATATTTGATCCCTAGACTTCCTTTTTAATTATATTTCTGAGACATCCCCTCCTCTTATACAGAACACTAAATATAATATTTTGACAGTTTTTGTATTTTTTTCCTGCAACACATTCCTTTGCTTTTCCTCAACATAATAAATACCATAAATATTTCCATTGATTTAAAAGAGTACTGACACTGCACAGCATTTGTTAGGCCTAAAGCCCAATTCTTTCTTGAAAGTGGAGGAAGATATTTCTAACTTTGCTGAAATTTTATAACCCACAAAAGTAGATTAATAAATAAAATTTTTCTGTAAAATCCCTGGAAAAATCTAAAAGTGCTTAATCTATACTTTCCTACTGGGCTTTGAAAACATGTAGGAAAGGGTAATAATAATGAGCATTTTATTTTTCAAAGGGTTTTAAATATATTGATTCACTTGGTCCTGAGTTGTCACAATAATCCTGTGAAACCAGTATTATAACAAACCCCATTGCACAAATGAGAGAATGGAGAAATAGAAAGGTTATGTAAATTATGTAAGGTCACAGAAGTAGTTTGTGGCAACTTGCCTAAAGTGAGTTCATTGGAGGCAGAACCACGATTTAAGCCCAGGCTGTATTGAGGGCCCAGGCTTTTAACTATTACAATACGTCACCTGTCAACACTTACAACGTAATGTGATAGAGTGAGTGAGTTTCTTATACTAGAGAAATTCCCATGGTGTTTATTTACTAGTCTGAGATAAACAGTGATATTTCTAGATCAGGGCTTTTGGAGATTGATAATGTTTTACTTTTTATCACGAGTAGGGAAGAGGCAATGATTTTCTATGGTGTCTTTTATTCCTCCTTTTTTCCCTCTCAAATCTTCTAAGGTTGCCAGTGTTGGGCACTGATTTTAGATAAAGTTCCCTCCTATTGCTGATGACAATAAACAACTGTGAATATCTAGTGGTCTAAAGTTGTCACAAGAAGGGAATGATTCATATAGGGAAGTTTATCTATCTATCTATCTATCTATCTATCTAATCAATCTATCATATTTATCATCTATTATCTATAATCTATCTTTCTATCATCAGCATCTCATATCTATCTATTTATCTATCATCTATTACTCCATCATTTATCTTCTAATTATCAGTTTAACCACCTTCCATTCCTATTAATATATATTCTCTGGTTTCTATGTACCATATACTTTATTTGACCATTTAACATAACTAGATAATTTAATTCTTAAAGGCTTATAGTATTATTTTACAGATGAAGAAAATGAATCTAAGAAAGAAATTTAGGTTTTCAAACCTGAAGCCAGGGTTTGTATTCACATTTATCTTATCACAAAATATGTGTTCTTTCCCTTGACCATATAGTTCTTATGCTAGGTCTTTTAATTTTTTGGCTAAATATTCTACTTACTAGACTAGATTATTGCTGGTTTAAAATATTCCCAGATTATTACTGTAATTATCACTAGACAATATTTGCAAGTTAATCCTTTTGTCTTTCCCAATACTGGTTATGAGAAATGTAATGCATTAAGAAGAAAATCTAATTAGCAAAGGCAAGTTAAAAGTCCACAACTTTCAGGGGATGCCAAAGATAAATTTTACTTCTGTTTCAGGTGGATTGTATAGTCACATGCAGTTTCTCTTATTCTTATTTTTTGAGAGTTTTGAGAAAAGCATTGTGGATTAGATTGGGAGTAATGCCTATTTTTCCATATATAACAATTAACATATTATGCTAATTTTAATAATATGCTTACTCTACAATCTACTAAAGTTCTATTATAGTAGTTTCCTATTAGAACATTGTCCAGCTTTGTTATGTAGAAGGAATGAGTAAAGTAGGTAAGGTGTCTCATCCTTTTTTTGGTCTCATATATTTACCTGATATATTCCCCAGAGTATTTGGCTACTGTGGCAATAAAAAATATTGAAACTACATCTTGATTAATAGATTCAAAGGAATCAAATATTATAAGACATATAATTTTTTGAGGATTATTTTCTGCTCAAGCTGATGATTAAACTAATTTTGCCCATAAAAACCAAGACAGGTAGTATTGTCATTACTTATAGCACCAATAGGTGTAAATTACTTCGTCAAAAATAAATAATAATGCAAAAAAGAATAAACTCAGTCATAATAGGCATCATACATAATAAGGTCAAAATGAACTGCTACTTCATTTCCTAACACATTGCTTCCATAGATCTTAGTTGGGGAGACCAGGTTTTTAGAAAAATACTCTTTCAAGGATTTCTACCTGTTATTGAATAACCAGCAGGGTTCACCTAAATGTTTTTCTTTCTTTCTTTTCTTTTGGAGGAGGACAGAGAGTAAATTTCTCTTTAATAATAATGGAAATTAATGTTATTAATAGCTATGACCCTTAACTTTTGTTTCAGAGTATGGCATTTGCTGAAATTAAATTGTGAATTCCAAATGTGTAAACAGATGTTAGCTAGGGATTTTATGTAACTGCACTCCTGCTTTGCTTGCTTGTTGATATTTATGCCTGCTGACTACTGTTAATTGGTTAATGTTTGTAAAGTGCTTTTGAAATGAAAAGCTAATGATCCCTGTACCATAGGAGGGTGTGGGTGGCTGCTGTGACAGTTGCTATTGTTGTTTGTTGGGGGATTGACTGCCAAGGCTTGTTGGAGGCCTGTTGGATAATGAGGAGTCCCTGAGGAGTTACATGTTCTTGTTTCCGAAAACTTTTCCATTTAATTCTCCTAGCTTTAGTCTTTTGACATAATAAAAATCACCATTCCTACAAGTCTATAAGAGGAACTTACCACTTACCACTAGAGTTTGCTCTAATGCAGTTGGATGGCATCTACATTCTGTTACAAAATAATAATAATAATAATAGAAATACCTAGAAAGTCTTAAAAAGATGTTGCTCTTTAAAAATGGGGGCATGTGTTTTATTTTATCTTTTTTCTGCAGTATAAGTTTAAAGGGAAGAACATTGTTGTCTTTTTATTATGTTTTGAAATATATGACTTAATATTTGTTAAAAAGCCTGCTAAGGAAAATGTAATTGTGAAATGATAAAATTTTCCACTCATTTCTATAACAGACCTATACTTAAAGGAAAAATGTTTTTAAAAGATTTTTTTTTTTGTTAAAGTTACCAAATTTTCTGTCACTGCAGAGATAGAGTTTCTATACATTATGTGATTCTCATGTTAGGATTTTTTAAAAAATTAAATATTAAATAATATTAAATGATAATATAAAATTTTTTTGTTGGCCTGTATGCCTGCCGTTTGAAAGGTCTATTTATGCATTTTTCTGGATCTTTTCAAATCTAATATATTGACATTTTGTAGTCACAACATTACACATCACACGTCACACATCATAGCTCCTCTGGGGGCACCCTCCTGGGTGTGTGCAATTGGTCCTGGAGAGAAAAGTAGTATCCAAGGGGACCCACACCATTGCCCAGATTTCCTCACTGAGACAAAAGATTTTAAAGCTATTTATTTTTAGTCAACTGATAATCAATGCACTACTGAGATGAATTTCAGAAGTGACAAAAACAGATACAGGTCCTGCAGCACACAAACTGACCCCTTAGCGAGGAGCTACCTTGAGTTTTTTCCAAAAATAGTAAATTTATGTACCGCTTGTTAAAATTAAGATTTGTTTATTTTATTTGTCTATTGGGCTATTCTTGTATTATTATGACACTATCATAATTACTACAGCTGTATAATATGTTGGTATTTCTTACAGCTGGTCTGTCTACCTTACTTTTCTTACTAATTGTCTTGCCTATACTGGGCATTTTGTTCTTCCATATAGATTGTGTTTATTCCATATAAGAGCTTTTGGAATTTTGATTGGGTTTTTATTGACTTATAGATTAATTTTTGGGAGGATTGACATGTTAAAAATATTAAGAGTTCATATCTAGGAATAATTTGTTTTGTAATGTAATTGTCTTTTATATTTTTAACATTTTATAATTCTTTATACAACTTTTATTGGATTTTTCCCTATTTATAATACTGCTACAAAACTGCATTTTGTATAGAACGGTGTCTGATCTTTAGAAATTCTTCATTTTTTTGTGTTAATGTTGTTTTCATAAACCTTATTGATCTCTTTTATTGTTTATAAGTTTATCTATAGATTCTCTTAGGTTTTCTAAGTAGAAAACCATGTCCTTGACAAATAATAACAAATGTTTCCTTTTTCCATTATACTTTTGATTTCCTTTTTTTTGTATATTAGTCTACCAAAGACTTCTATGTACACAATTGCTTCTTTCTTTAAAATCGTGATAAAATATACCCAGCTAAAAAGTACTATTTTTTACAGTCTTCCTTACATGTAGGGATGGCCATTGAGATGTATACAGAAGTAGCTGGGTTGGGTTTCAAGAACATTCTTTAAGGGACAAAATGACTCCTGTTATATGTGCATCCGTTTGTTTTTCTCACGTCTTTCTTATACTTGGAATGTGGATATAATGTTTGGAACTGCAGTCTCCATGTTGAAATCATGAGGTACCTCTGAGAATGCAAGCAAATGTAGAAAATGGTGAAATAGAATGAAGGAAGGTACTTGGTCCCTGATGAATTTATGGAGTTGCAATTTGAGTTCAGCACTGACTACATCAGGATTACTTTTAAGCAAGAGAAAAAAATTCCTACCATCTCGATTAAGGTCCTATTATTTATGTTTTCTGTAAAATACAGCAAAATTTAACCACAAATGTATATAATACTGTGTCTCCAGTAGTACTTTGATAGATAGGTAATAAATAGCAAGTATGGTTTTGTTCTTACCTTTAGGGAAAAGTGTTTTTCTAATTTTCACTATTAAGTTTGTTGATTGCTTTAAGGCTTTTGTAAACATCTATTTCAATGTGTTTTCTTTCTATTTCTAGTTATCTAAGAATTTTTACCATAAATAATTGAACTTTATAGACTGCTTTTTTTTGTATCATATAAAAAGATAAAATAGGTTTTCCCTTTGTGTCTCCTGTAGCAATTTTCATTAATGAGTGTTTGTAATATCTTATCTTTCTAATATGTTCTTTCATTTCTGGGATTGGCTCTAGTTAGTCAATGTAAAGTGTGACATACTTGTATGCAGAGTGTGATGCTTTATTCACATTTATTTATCTTCAATACTTAGTGGCTTTAGAATTTGAGAAATAATGCAAATTCCGAAAAGTATTAACAATTTTCTAAGACTGTTTTTGGTAAACTTGTAGGTTTAAACCCATTTATACAATTAAGAGGAAAAATTATAATTATTGTGCTGAATTTTTTGAATCTTTACAAAAGTTGATATTACCAGATACAATTCAAAAAACTAAAATGTGATTGTTATATTGAAATTGAAAGTCTGATTGAGAATTATGTGGTGGTTCTAAGTTCTGAGAAACAAGCAAAAAGACTTCTTGTGTCACATAAATTTATTTCATTAAAAAGACTTATTTTAACCAACGTTTAGAAGCAGAACCAGAAATATATTTTTTTTAAAGTAGGAGAATGACGACAGAGAAAAAAACAATTAGGAGAGAAAATTATCACATGGAAACATTAAACATAGCAAACTTAGCTGGTATTTGTCACAGTAGTTTCAATATTGGATACAAAAGAAAACATATTTAGCGCTTGATTTCAAAACAGAGAAGATCACCGAAACTGAAAGTGGTATTTCTTAAAATGTTTTCATGCACTTAGCAAACACTTATTAAGTGTTACTATTTATCAGGCACTAAGTAAAGCATTTGCTGTACTAAGGAGCTTTTAGGAGAGCTTCAGGAAGCGGCTAAGAGACCAGTACCTTCTTTCAAGGTGAAGGGTACAGTGGATGGACAAAGGAGGGACATTCAATTTAAACTGTCAAAACTAGGGTCATAAGAGTTGCATTTACTTTACTTTACTGGCTTTGATGTCATGAGTGACATAGATTATTAATAACTTAGTCTTTCTAAATTGCTTACATTTATTGTTACCCGGCTGCCCATGCTTTCCCTGGCCATCAGATTTGAGAGGGTCCTCTCAGAGCCCTGCAATGCACCTTCCTTCTGAGGCACTAGAGAGGGACAGACAGCTTTACTAGCGAGTGCCCCCAGTGGCCTTTGTGGATCTCAGAGTTCCTATTTTCTATAATGAAAAAGACCCTTTCTGCGAATGTTCCCAAGGTTGGTCTATTTACTCCTCCCTATGTCTGGCTATATACAAATTAGCTAAGCCTAAGGTAGTAGACTAGGAGAGAGATCTGTCTCTGCTTTTCCTATTCTTTGGACCACAGTTTTTATAGAGATGCAGATTAGGAAGCCCTCCCTGATGATAAAGTACAAGCCCTAGGTGGGGCCATCCAGTCACCTGGACTTCATCCTCTATAGGATGCCACAGAATGAACAGACAACTTGTGGCCTGAGTCTGAGAATATGAGGGGGAGTCATCTAGGGCAGAGCAAATACCAAGGAGCAGGGGCATATTAGAGTATCTAATGACAAATTATAAGAAGATCAGAATTGACACAAAGAAGGTGAGAGGGGAGAAGTGGTGGAAAATGAGCTAAAGAGGAATGGGGGGCTTAAGATCATTCATTCCTTGCTTAGGGTGTGGCACTTAATTTTGAAAGTGGTGGAGAGATATGCAAGGTTTTTAAGGAGGAAGGTGACAAAATTTGCTTTGTGTTTTGCAAAGACTGACCTGGAATGTGGACATAGAAAAAAATGGTAAACAAATTACCACAGTCTGCAAATGAGAAACAATGAGACCCTGGAATAAGGAAGCTGTGGGATGGAAGACAAGGGCTAGGGGAGGCAGTTGTTTAGGTGGAGAGATGACAGGATTGATAAACAAGGAAGCTTATACTTGGTTGTGGAAAGCGGAGGGACCTATGATTGTGTAGAGCTTCTAGCTGGATGGCTAGATGGGTAGGGGTATCATTATTACAGAAAGGGGATCAATAATATATTTGAGTGGAGATAAGGTATTGAAATTAGTTTTTAATATGGCAAGTGTGTAGTAGTGGAGATATTCACTATGCACAGAAGTTTGTTGTTAGGAGAGCTATCTGTCCTGAAGTCTTAGATTTAGGAATTATCAGGTGTGAATGAGGTCAGCTAAGGATAATATGGGTGGGCATATAGGGGATTTGGAAGGACAGATTTAGGATATCAATACTTAATAGACAGACATTTAGAACACAATCATTAAACAAGTGTCTACTAAATGAATTCATTTTTTTTTTAATTGCAATATGACCTGTTTGAGAGAATTTTGAGCTGGAACTCTGTGAGTCTGAATTTGGAGCTATTTCTGGTGGGGTGACTGTGAAAGTCAGTTTCTTTCACCTTCAATATCTCATAAGAGTATTGGAGGCAATGAAACAAGAGAGTCTTGTGCTTTGTCCTTGGTTTTCCACCTTTGTTTTCTCCTCATTGATAGGTAATAGAAGGAAAAGTCACTCAAGGGCCATCAGGAATCTCTTCTCACATCAAGAATAATCTTGAGTTGGGAAGAGTACAAGGATTTAGGAACTCACTTAGAAATAAGCATCCATCTACACATTTGCCTTAACTCAAATAATCTTCCTCTGTTTAAAAGTGGGGTTAATGTGCATACTTAACACAGTGAAATGCTTAAGCTCACAACTTTCTCCTCTGTGCTTTTAATTTTTTTTAATCAAAATTCTCTTCTTGTCCTATTTTCCTCACTTTTTTTTCTTTTAAATAGACTTTTTTTTTTAAAAAAAGCAGGTTTATGTTCACAGTTTTATGTTTAGCAGAAAATACAGTGAGTTCTCATAAGCTATATTCCTCCTTCACTATTAACATCCCCACCAGAGTGGTACAATTATTATAGTCAATAAACATACATTGATGTGTCATTATCACCTAGAGTTCACAGTTTACATTAACGTTCACTCCTCGTGCTGTATATATACATGGGTTTTGAGAAATGTATGATGTATCATGCAGAATAGTTTCACTGCTCTATGAATCCTCTGTGCTTTACCTATTCATCTCTCCCTCCTCTTATGCTCTTAATGTTTTAATAGAAGTCATATTATTTGTCAGTGTATGTTTAAAATTTCACTTATCTTATAGATTTGTCTTTGCATTAAAATATGTAAAGAACATATTTAAAAGCTAGACACTGACTGTAATACATATTTACCCAGGTCAAAGCTTCATGATATGAATCATTATTATTCATACTATAATGCTAATGTTAGTAACAAGTTATAGTAGTTGGAGCTTCGTCACCATTGAAAGTTTCTTAGTGTAATTATGTTAGTCCCTCAACATAATTAAGAGGGACTAAGGAGTAGGGAATATAAATAAATACTGCTTTGTCAGGTAAACAAATGAACCTATATCAATTTATAGGACAGATTATTTCTGTTTCAGAACAATAATTATTTTTTATTATTTGTTACAATGAACACTTACCTGCTATCTAGAACCAAATATTTGTTATTTGAAAGCCACCACCAGCATTTATATAGAATTATTTTGGGAGCTCTGTGTGTGTGTATAAGCACTATATATGTGTATGTGTGTGCGTGAGTACACGGATATGTGTGTTTGTATGCTCATGCGTATGTGTGTGCATGTGTTTGGCATATTTTCAGCATCCATGATCAAAACAAGAAAGAAGCAAACCACCTGGGGAGTGGGCAGGAGAGGATTGCAATGAATTTATTCTTTAATAATAGCAAAAAAATAAATTTAAAAAAAAGGAGTGATAGATGACAGAGACAAATGGGGGAGAGAGAAAGTAAATTAGAGAGGCAACACAAAGGTACAGGAAGAATGGCAAAAGCACCTTCTTTTTTCTGTAATGAGGACCAGAAGTGTCTGGAGCAGTGATATACGTCTGTGTTGTAATTCACTGAATTTTTACTTAACAGAGGAATAGAGGATTCTCTACTCACTACTTTATTTGGATGTTCATCAAGGTCGGGAATCTGTTACTTTATACAGTGGGGGTTGATTTTTTCTTTAGCTTCTTCTGCCCTGTCTGTAAAGGTGTAATTGTTCCAGTTTAAGCAAATCAGTTCAGGGTTCTTGATTCTTCAGGTTTCTTCACTAGGAAAACCCTTGCAAACCTTTCCCAGGTGGGCAGAGAGGTTTGATGGATTAAATGTCAGATTGCAGTCTACTGATATTTATGGAATAAACTGGTCTCCAATAATAAAGCTTTTCTGGGGGGACAGATCAAGCATAGAAATGATAAGAAATCAAATAAAACTAAAGCATCAACACTGAAGTAAAATCACTACATTTTTACACAACATGTTTTAGAGAATACTTGTATTTCTCATATTAACCCAAGTGAAGTTCATGAGTCCATTGCAGATTTCTAAAATCCATACTCTTTAAATGTGTTAGTGGGAAAAAAGTTCCAATAAAGAAGGTAATTGGATAATTAGGATCTATTGCTGTAATGCGAGCAGCATGATTCTCCCCTCCCCCCCTTTTTTTCTGGTATGGAGGGTAAAAAATTGTTTAAAAATATATGTTAATACTTATTCTTTTATAACAATACAGCTTTTATTAGAATGACAAGAAATGATAAATAGAGCTTCTGAAAGGGTCTTTTGAATTCGGATCAGGGTTTGATTACTTATCATGGATAATTGCACTCCACACACATAGTTTTCATGTTTCTTGGTATTCGATCTTTTTTATATCTCTTTGACTTTTAACTACTATTCAAAACTATTTTAGTGGAAAAGCTAGGGTCTTGGAAGTATCAATTTAGGCTCCTTTGGAAGTGACAAGAATTTTAAACTGATGATTAGTTTGCAGGAGACAATTCACAGAATGACACTTAAATGAGAGGCAAAGGCAGCTTTAGAAAGTATGTTTGGATTAATAAAACATTTAAGCCTGGAGATAATAGAGAACTGACTATCCCAGCTTGAAACATTGATCAAAAGTTTGAAGGTATGAGAGGAAATGTAAATAGCACCTTCTTCTCACTGGGTCCTACAGTCCCTCTCACAGGGCTACACATAAATCATTTTTTGGAGCTTACTGATCAAAATTTAACATATAAACCTATCACATAGCATCAAATTTTAAAAGATGATTTGTAAATATTTAACAAGTCCCTAATAAAGAGGAATTAACTGAAATTATAGAATGATGTAAATTAGGGTTGACATTTTAGTTCAGAATACCATGTTCAAAAGGTTGCTGTTTCTTGCTTTTTGTTTTTGGTTGAGTTTTGGCATCACTCAGTTACTTAATTTTTAGTTTAGAACCTTTTCTAGGCACCTCTCACTGATATTTCTTGCTGTCCATATATTACATCTTTCAGTTTCTGCAATCTCTCACATTCTTAATTGGGCTTATTAATACCTGATATACACCAAATAGAAAATGAGTTTAATTTCTATCATGGATCCTTTGGGAACTACTGACATTTAATTATCTTCTAAGCAATGTGTGTTTATAAATTTGTCATTCTACTCAAAGTCAGACATGATTGTTGAACAGTTTTAATATTTGTAAATTATATTCATGCAAATCATAGAATTATAGAACATAAATACTTGTTATGTTTAAACTTTATGTTATAATGTTGCCATTTATTGATTGCTATTATTAATAACTTTTAATAATAGTAAATACTTTGTATTATTCCTATTAAAATAAATTTTAAACTTACCTATTAAATTTTCAAAAATCTATTTGCCATATAAAAATTCATGAAGAAGGATACTAAAATAAGTTTTCAAAAGAGTGGTATCTTTTAATATTACTTTTCATTGTTAAACTATGCTTAAAGCTACCAGTTATTTGAAAGACAATTTTTAAAAAAATTCTCTTCTTCTTTAAAAATTCAAATAGAAAGTTGTTCTTGATTTAAAAAAATATATATGTGTATAATTTTTGTTTAGAGTTGCAGTTTGTTCTCTCCCACTTTTTGTACATTAAGATGCTTTCTAGAATTTCAAGATCATTCTGTATGAATATACATTCAGAATGTTTTAATTAATTATTATGCTACAATACCATAATTCAGGGTGAGGTACCTGGATGTACCATTTTGATCTGAGATCATAGCGATGGCTCACTATCACACATGAGGTACATTTTAATAACTTTGGTTAGTAATCTCAGGTATAAAATTATTTTTATATTATTTCTGTTCATTAAAAAATTGACAGTATTAAGGTTTTTGACCTATTCAGGATCCAAGTAAACTTTTAAGAATGGTAAAACTTGTAAAACTCTTTAGGAAGCACTAATTCTCATGGGTTTTATTATATAATTTCTTTTTATTTATTTATTTAGCTTTTTAAAAAAGTTTTATTTATTTTTCTGGATACATTTAAAAATAATTTGTAAATTTTCAATTATAGTTGATACACAATATTATATTAGTTTTAGGTGTACAACACAGTTATTAGACATTTATATAACTTACAAAGTGACCATCCTGAAAAATCTAGTCCCCATACATATTTATTGCAATATTGTTGAGTCTATTTCTTGTGCTATACTTTATGTCTCCATGACTGTTTTGTAACTATCAATTTGCATTTCTTTATTTTTTCCCCTTTTTCACCCACCTCCTCAAATCCTTTCCATCTGGCAACCATGCAAATGTACTCTGTAAGAGTCTGTTTCTATTTTGTTTATTTGTTTATTTTGTTCTTCTCTTTTTTTTTTTTTTTTTTTTTTTGCTTTTTGGTATGTGGGTAGCTCCCTGACTGGGAAACGAACCCAGGCCGCAGCGCTGACAGCGCCAGCACCGAAGCCTTAAGCCACTACACCATCAGGGAACTCCCTATTTTGTTCTTTAGATACCATATGTAAGTGAAATAATATGGTATTCGTCTTTCTCCATCTGACTCATTCCATTCAGCACAATACCCTCGAAGCCCATTCATGCTGTTACAGAGAGCAAGAGCACATTCTCTTCCATGACTGAGCAATATTTCATTGTATATATGTACCACCTGCTCTTTATTCATTCATTCATCAATGGACACTCAAGCTGCCATCAATCTTGGCCATTGTAAAAAATGCTGCAATGAATATATAGAAGCATGTGTCCCCTCGAAGTAATGATTTTGATTTCTTCTGATAAAAACCCAGAAGTGGGATTACTGGGTCCTTCCCTGTCTCTTGGTATAGCCTTTGTTTTAAAGTCTAGTTTGTCTGGTGTAACTATTGCTATCACAGCTTTTGTTTTGAATTTCCATTTTTATGAAATATCTTTTTCCATACCTGTACTTTCCATCTTTCTGTGTCTTTTGATCTGTAGTAAATCTCTCATAACAGCATATGTAAAGGTCTTGTTTTCTTAACCAATTAGCTAACCCTATCTTTTGATTGAAACATTTAATCCATTCACATTTAAAATAATAGTTAGGAGATATGTAGTTATTGCCATTTTAATTATTTATATTTGTGATTTATTTTTCTTTTTGTCTTAAAGAAGTCCCTCTAAGGTTCTTTAGAATACTAGTTTGGTGGTGATGAACTCCTTTAGCTCTTTCTTTTCTGGGAAGCTCTTTATCTGTCCTTTAATTTTAAGTATTAGTTTTGCTGGGTAGAGTAATATTGGTTGTACATCCTTGCTTTTATTCATTTTGAATATTTCATATCAATCCCTTCTGACTTGCAAAGTTTCTTTTATTTATTTATTTTTTTGATGCTTGTTGAAATGTTTGTGTTAGTGTAATAAAGCAAATTTGTATTTCAGAAATCAATTGAATAAAATAAAAGCACAGATCCTAAAAGCTGAAGTTTGAAGGTAAGGTTCTTCCTTCACTTAAGATTGACTCTCAGGTTTATTGCACATCAGTCCTGAAGTTAGATCTGATGTGGCATTGCAGACTAAGTGTGCTTTTCTGTGTTCTTCTCAGAACTTTATTTATTTATTTATTTATTATTTTATTTATTTTTATTGTTAGGCTTATTGAGGTGACATCTCTTAGCAAGGATGACATAGGTTTTAGGCATACAATTCTACAGTACATTGTCAACTTCTTGTATAAGTTCACCACCTAATGTGACTTTTCTTTTTCCATCACCATATATTTAGCTTGCCCTCCCTCCTCTCCCACCCTCTCCCCTTTCTCCCCTCCCTAACCCACTCATCCCTCCAAAAAACATTAAACTATTGATTGTATTCATGGGTTAGTCGTTTGTTTGTTCATTTCTTTTTTCTTTGTTGCTTTCAGTTTTATATTCTGCTTATGAATGAAGTCATACAGTTTTTTTTTTTTTCTGTTTGGCTTATTTCACTAAGCATGATGATCCCCAGGTCCATCCATTTTGTTGCAAATGGCAATATTTCATCTTTTCTTATAGCTGAGTAATACTCTATTGTGTATATGTACCACCGCTTCTTTATCCAGTCATCAGTTATAGGGCACTTTGTTTCCATGTTTAGGCCATTGGGAACAGCGCTGCAATGAACATTGGGGTGCATAAAAGTCTTTGCGGACAAAGTTTTTCAAGGTTTTTGGGTAGATCCCCAGAAAGGGGATTGCTGGGTCATATGGTATCTCCATTCCCAGGTTTCGGAGTAACCTCGACACCGTTTGCACTCCCACCAGCACTGTGTGAGAGTTCCTTTTTCTCCACATCCTCTCCAGCACTTGTTATTCCTTGTCTTGTTGATAACAGCCATTCAAACAGGTGTGAGGTGGTATCTCATGGTGGTTTTGATTTGCATTTCCCTGATAGCTAATGAGGATGAGCATGTTTTCATATGTCTGCTGGTCATTTGTATTTCTTCATGGGAGAAGTGTCTGTTTAGTTCTTCTGCCTACTTTTTAATTGGGTTGTTTGTTTTTTTGTTGTTAAGTCTTATTAGTTCTTTATATATTTTAGATATTAGACCCTTATCTGATGCGTTATTTGCAAATATTTTGTCCCATTCAGTTGGCTGTCTCTTTGCTTCGTTGATGGTTTCTTTTGCTGTGCAGAAACTTTTTGTTTGATATAGTCCCATTTATTTATTTTTGCTTTTACTTCCCTTGCCTTTCAGGTCAGGCTCAGGAGACCTTGAGTCCTAGGTCTATAAGTTTAGTACTGATGTTTTCTTCTATACAGTTTATTGTTGCAGGTCTGATATGAAGGTCTTTAATCCATTTTGAGATAAATTTTGTATGTGGAGAGAGTTCACAGCTCAGGTTCATTCTTTTGCATATGTTTTTCCAGTTTTCCGAGCACCACCTACTAAAGAGGCTGTCTTTTCCCCACGTAGGTTTTTTGTGCCTTTATCAAAAATTAGTTGTCCATAAATTTGTGGACTTATTTTTGGGTTTTCAGTTCTGTTCCATAGGTTTATATTTCTGTTTTTCTGCCAATACCAAGCTGTTTCGACTATTGATGCTTTGTAATATAAATTGAAGTTGGGGAGGCAATGCCACCAGCCTTATTCTTTTTATGTAGTATTGCTTTGGCAATTTGAGGTCTTTTATGGTCCCATATAAATCTGATAATTCTTTTATCTCTTTCACGAAAGTATGATTGTGGGATTTTGATGGGTATTGCATTAAATCTGTAGATTGCTTTGGGCAGAATGGCCATTTTAACAATCTTATTTCTTCCTATCCATGAACAGGGGATATTTTTCCACCTCTTAATGTCTGTTTCAATTTCTTTCAAAAGTGTCTTATAGTTTTCCATGGATAAGTCTGTCACGTTCTTCATTAAGTTAATTCCCAGGTATTTCATTCTTTTTGTTGTGATAGCAAAGGGAATTGACTCCCTCATTTCTTCTGTGGATTCGTTGTTTGTATATAGGAATGCTGTTGATTTTTTACATTGATTTTGTTTTCTGTGACTTTATTCATTTATTGTTTCTAATAGTTTCCTGGTGGAATCTTTGGAATTTTTTATATAAAGGATCATGTCATCTGCAAATAGTGACAATTTGACCTCTTCTTTCCCAATTTGGATACATTTTATTCCTTTCTCTTGCCTGATTGCTGTGGCTAGAACTTTCAGTATTATATTGAATAGCAGTGGTGACAAGGGGCTTCCAGTCTTTTTCCTGATTTTAGGGGAATTGGCTTCAACTTTCCCCCATTCAGTATGATGTCAGCCAAGGGTTTATCATATATGGCCTTTATTAAGTTGAGGTACTTTCCCTCTATACCTATTTTATTTAGTGTTTTGATCATAATTGAATGTTGTATCATGTTGAAAGCTTTTTCTGCATTAATTGATATGACCATATGGTTTTTATCTTTTATTTTGTTTATGTGGTGTATCACGTTGATTTTCATATGTTGAACCATCCTTGTGCTCCTGGAATGAATCCCACTTGATCATGATGTATGACCTTCTTGATGCATTGTTGTGTTCTAGTTGCTAATATTTTGTTTATGATTTTTGCATCTGAGTTCATCAGAGATATTGGTCTATAGTTCTCTTTTTTTGTGTTGTCTTTACCAGGCTTTGGTATTAGGGTAATGCTGGCCTCATAGAATGAGTTAGGAAGTATTGCTTCCTCTTCAATTTTTTGGTAGAGCCTGAGGAGGATAGGCATTAATTCTTTGAATGTTTGGTAGAACTCATTAGTGAGACCATCTGGTCCAGAGCTTTTGCCTTTAGGGAAGTTATGGATAGTCATTTCAATCTCTTTGCTATTGATTGGTCTATTTAGATTATACAGTTCTTCTTGGTTCAGTCTAGGTATGCTATAAGTTTCTAGAAACTTGTCCATTTCCTCTAGGTTGTTAAATTTAGTTGCCTAATGTCCCTCATAATATTTTCTTATAATCCTTTGTATTTCTGTGGTATCAGTGGTAATTTCTCTTCTTTCATTCCTAAGTTTGGATATTTGTATCATTTTCTTTTTTCCTTTGATTAGTCTAGCCAGGGGTTTGTCAATTTTGTTGACTTTCTCAAAGAACCAGCTCTTCATAATATTAATTTTTTTCTATTGTCCTTCTGTTCTCTAATTGGTTTAGCTCTGCTTTAATTTTTGTTATTTCTTTCCTTTTGCTGACTTTGGTTTTTGTCTGCTCTTCTTTTTCTAGTTCTTTAAGATGAGATGCTAAGGTGTTTACTTGTGATTTTTCTTGTTTCTTAAGATAGGCCTCACATAATATAAATTTCCCTGTTATTACTGCTTTTGCTATCTCCCAGTAATTTTGATATGTTGTATTTTCATTGTCATTAGTTCTATATATTTTTTAATCTTGGCTTTTATTTGTTCTTTTATCCAGTCCTTTTTTAATAAGATGTTGTTTAATCTCTATGTATATGTGGGTTTTTTCTGCTTTCCTTTTACAGTTGATCTTCAATTTCAAAGTTTTGTGGTCTGAGAATACACTTGGTATGATTTCCATTTTGAATTTCCTGAGGCTACTTTTATGTCTCAGCATACGGTCTATTCTTGAGAATGTTCCATGTGCATTAGAAAAGAAAGTATAGTCTCTTTTTGCTGGATGAAGTGTCCTGTTAATGCCGATTATGTCCAATTGCTGCAATGTGTCATTTAGAGCTGATATTTCCTTATTTATTTTCTGTTTGGATGATCTGTCCATGGCTGTTAGTGGGGTGTTTAAGGATTCCACTATGATTGTGCATTTATCAGTTTCTCCTTTTAAATCTGTTAATAGTTTCTTTGTATATTTTAGTGCTTCGTGTTTGGGAGCATATATATTAATTAATGTCAAATCTTCTTGTTGTAGTGTGCCTTTTATCATTATGTAATGTCCATCTTTGTGTTTTACTATCTTTTTTAACCTGAAGTTTATTTCATCATATATCAGTATGGCAACTCCTGCTTTTCTCTGGTTATCATTCGCTTGGAGCATTGTTTTCCACCCTTTCACTATGAGTCTGTGTTTGTGTTTATGGCTGAGGTGTGCCTTTTGGAGACAGCATATGGTTGGGTTTTGCTTTTTCATCCAGTCTGCTACTCTGTGTCTTTTTATTGGTGAGTTCAGTCCATTAACATTTAGAGTGATGATCGATATGTGAGGATTTCCTGTGGCCATTACTTATTTGTTTGTTTGTTTTTGTTTTATTTTTGTTTCTTTCCTGTTGCCTCAACTTCGTTCCATTTTTCCTGATGTTTTGTTTCAGGTCGAAGAGCCTCCTTCAGTATTTCTTGAAGTTCCAGCCCTATACTGTCAAATTCCCTCAGCTTCTGGGTGTCTGAGAAGGTTTTTATTCTACCTTCATATCTGAAAGATGATTTTGCTGGATAATTTATTCTTGGCTAGAAGTTTCTCTCTTTTAAAGTTTTGAATACTGGATTCCACTCCCTCCTGGGTTGTAGAGTTTCTGCTGAGAAATCTGATGCCATCCTGATGGGTTTTCCTCTAAAGGTTATAGTTCTTTTTTTCCTGGCTGCCTTGATAATTGTCTCTTTTTCTTTAGTTTTGGACATCTTTAGTACCATGTTTCTTGGAGAAGTACTGCTAGGATCCTGGTATTTAGGAGACCTGTTTTCTTCTTGAATTTGGGGTTCCAGATATTTCCATAGGTTTGGAAAGTTCTCATCTACTATTTGTTTGTGTATGCTCTCTGTAGAGTGCTCTGCTTCTTCTTCTCATCCTATTATCTTGATGTTGTTTTGTCTTATGGAGTGAGATAGTTCTTACAGAGTTCTTTCAATTTTTTTTGGTTCTTCATTCTCTCTCTTCCTCTTTCTGAGCGGTTTCCATGTTCTGATCTTTGATATCGCTTATTCTTTCCTCCATCTGCTTAGCCCTGTTTCCTATAGCAGTTATTTTGTTTCTCACTTCTTTTATTGTATTCTTTATCTCTCACATTTCCATCCTGATCTTCCTTATATTTTGAATTTCTTTGTTAAATTGTTCCTTTTTTTCACAGATTTCCTTTTTTATGTCGTTCATCTCAACTATGGTGTTCTGCCAGTATGTTTTCCTTTCTCTGAGCCTTTAGAATGGCTACTTTAAAGTCTCTGTCACTTAGTTCAGAAATTTCTACGTCTAATAATCTGTCTTCTGGATAAATTTCATACTCTTTCTGAGCAGTTTTAGTTTCTAAGGAATTCATCCTTTCTGCTGGGTTCTTCCTCTTTGACATGAGGGGCTTATGCTCAGCAGAGCCCAAGAGCCCTAATTAGTGGTGTCTTTCTGTAGGGTAGATACTAGATGGCTCTAGGGGCCAAGTTTTGGGAGAGAGGAGGGTTATTTATTTCTTATTTCTGGTGTCCTGCCAAGTTTGAAGGTATTGTGCATCAATCTGGGGTCCTTCCACTTCATGCAGTTAGTTACTTCATTGGGGAGCCTGTAGGAGAGGGGCGAGGCCACCAAAAAGCATGCTGGGGCAGCTCCATCTCCTGCTCTATGCTAGGGAAGCTGGGAGATGTAGGCTGAGGTGCTCTTGCTGGCTGGGGTGAATGCTGTCAAATCCACCTTTCTTTCTGGGCCTGTTCCAGTAAACAGCCATTGGGACAGAATCTGCAGGCACGCTCTGCTTGTAGGCCCCAGGGGCATGTGTGCAGGCGCTTGCACCACAAGTTCAAAGCTGTGGGCATGACCTGAGGCAGTATGAAGGGAGCCGGCTCACCTCCGCAGTAGGCTGGGAATAGGAACCACAGCCCTGCGTAGGAGGCATGCACTCTTGTGCTGTGGGTCATGAGGGTGCTGGGAGCCTAGGTATTGTCTCTGGGGACCAACCTTGGCCGGCAGTTGTTCAGAGTGCTTGCTTAGCCCTCTTGTTACTCAAAAAAGTTTCAGAGGCTGGCTCCCAAGCTCTCTCCCTGACATGCTGCTCTAAGGCCCGGCTCCCCCACGGTCTCTCACCCTTCTGCCACTTCACTGGGTTTTACTCTTGTTGACTCTTGGCCTGCCCTTTCCTGTGCACTGTGAGCTCCCAGACTGTCAGCAGCAATAGGGTCCTGTTGCGATTTATCTCTGCTTCCTCCCTTCTCTCTCACTCTCCCACTTCTCTCCAACCTTCAAGTGTTTACTTGCGATGCTGCCATTGTGTCACTCAGGGTCCTCTTTCTTGTCTCCTGGATGGCTGTTCAATTGTGTTTTCTGGGAGAGGCTTTAGGGCCTCTCCAGTTGCCATCTTTCCCTTCCTCTTGGCTTGCAAAGTTTCTGTTGAGAAATCAGCTGACAGTTTTATGGGAGCTCCCTTGTAGGTAACTAACTGCATTTCTCTTGCTGCTTTGGAATTTTAATTATGATGTTTTT